>PQXP01000631.1:0-10589 GCA_002973495.1 Apiotrichum akiyoshidainum
GGTGGTATGATGGAACATCACACAGCCAAGGCCCTTGAGTSTTTCAAAGACCCTCTCCCTCCAGGCACTTACAGAATGCTCCACCTCAGACTCTCCCTCACACTCCTAAGGGCCAGAGTGAGACACTCTGACCTCTGGCCTGAGTGAGTCTGTGTGTTTAAGCTCTATTGCCTCCTCAAGATACCTTAGATAGCCTCACAAGACTCCTTCTCCATAGCCCCACCTCCACAGTTAGACTCCAGTACACCACTCAGATGCAACCCCCTACCCCCTAACCCCCTAACCCCTAAGCCCGCCCGAGCTTCCTCGGACGAACCTCGTTCTTCCTCCCTAATCACACCTCCCCGCCCGTCTGTCCTCAGCCGAGTGCCGTCTTCGTCTGAAGTCGGGCTCTCACATCCAAGACTTGTACCAACTTGCTCCGGTTGCTCCTTGGCGTACTATTAGAGTGCGCCGGACCACCATTTTGTAGTTGTTCTCCAAGTCATGTTATCGTATGTCTAGCAACCATGTCTAGCACCGAGTGCATGATGTTGTTCTCACCAGCAATCCCCTAGCCCACTCCCACTCCAAGTCCGATTGCCATGTGAGCTCAGCACATGTCCAATACCACTCAAGTCCACTGTCCATGAACCATTGCCGTCGTCACTCAGTCCACCATTCAAACCCCCGCACCCATCCTTGAATAGTTACAGCCTATTCAGACAACCCTCCGCAGCAACCTTCAATTACAAGACCCACCAGCTTCCATTTACCCCGCTGTGCAATGTGCTACCCAGACATAGCAGCGGAGACTATGAGCAAGACAGCTTGGCCCGCACTCGGTTAAAGCTCGTGACACTTCTACCATACACTCCAACTAGCATTCCAAGTCCAACCGGTGCACCCCCAGCCCTCGAGTCTTGCAGTTCTGCCATTGTTCAGCGGACTGATGTCCAACGCAATCTTTCAGACGCAGACGCCGGCGTACTTTAGCGGCATCCTCATCAAGGCCTCCGGTCTCCACAGGCACTACCCCCGACGCAACCACGTCCTCGTCCAAAGCCAATATCAACTCCCGGCCAGATCGAAGCCAAAACCCGAGCACCGGCCTCGGCACCAGTGTCACTACCACCTCCGGGCAATCAAGTACTCAAGAAGACTGGGGCAAAGCTTCCGCGTCAAAGAGGGGCGTCAACCGTGTGGCGCTCCACGATGCGCGTTCAAGTGTTGCGTGGCCAAGTGTGCGTCGTCGCCCACCATCGACCACACGAGTCATCGGCGGAAGTGACGTCCAAAGAGCATGCACACCCGGCTCCCAGGCAGTACAGAAGACATCAACTTGGGGTGCAGCCTAGGACAAATGGCCCAGGAGAGTTTCCTCATCCAGCAGTTGCCCTGCACGCTGAGTTCCGATCCCGAGGGAGCGGTCTATGAGGTGCAGTAGCTCCTCGGGGACCGCACGGTACAACACGAGCCGGACAAGAACACCCCGAAGGTGAAGAGCGCTCGACATGCACCGGCCCCGATTCCTTCGGCCTACTCTGCGAGCCACACCATTGTCCAGTGTCCTTTCCGCCCAAAGGCTGACGCTGAAAAGAACCAAGGAGATTTTCGGCTTGCTGACACGGCGGCATTCAGTCCAGAGCAAGACCCAATACGACGCGTGCCCTCGCCGCCCAACAGAAGCAGCCGCCTGTCGCTGTCCGAGCCGAGGGGGGCTACTGCTGGCAGAGACGGATGTGGGACAGAACCGTGCTGCCCCTTCCAGTGACTTGGGCCCTCAGGGCGTCTCACGCGTCTCATGCGTCTCAGTGGAGGGCAAACCCGCGTCAGTCAATGGCGGTTATCCCGACACTTGCCCCGTAGCTGTATTCCAGTCGGCACTCTGCTCAGCGTCTGATAAGGGGTTAGAAACCTGCGGGCAATGTACTGAATACCCAAGGAACTGTGTTACCTTGTGCCAAATATCACGCCCTTGGCCCAGTGCCACTTCCGGTTGCGCAAACCGGGAAATCGCTATTATGAATTAGCCACACTTGTACTTCTTCTGCATCGCTCATTCTCTCAGCCTTGCGGCCATCGCTGCCGCGATGCCCAACACGATGTTACCTCTGTTTCCCGATCGGCCAGATCTTGACCTGAACCGCGTAGGCCAACAGCGCACTCCAGCCAAGTGTCTGTCACTGGATTAGCCCTCATCTGCCCACCGTAGAGTGCGCGGTTAGTAGTGTTCCGCGGGATTCTGGGGGATTTTCTTGCATAAACAGGGCCAACGTCTCTGAAACTATTGCGAACGGAAAAGAAGCTAGGTCGAGAGCGACCTCAGTGGGCCTGGTTACGAGAGCTTCCAGACCTGTGTGTTAGATCAGTCCGGAGCCTAAACTCACCTGGCTCTTGCTGCCGGGGATGGTCTGCCACTGCTGCAGGCAGGCGCCGGGGAAAGCGTTGCCATTGGGGAGGTCGATGGAGACGCCTGCGAGTCAGCGCTGCTGGTGAGCTCACTTACCCTTGTCCTTGAGAGTAAAGGTGTAGTGCTTGTGGTCGTAGCACCACTCCTGGGCGCAGTCCTTGGGGTCACACTTTTCGAGGCTAATCTTGCCGCCGTTGAAAAAGTTGCCCTTGTGGTCTGCGGGTCAGTAAAGTTCGGAGGGCAGGAAACTTACCGGCCTCACCAGAGACGCACCAGTCGCGCAGGTCGGGGGCGGCAGACTGGATGAACGAGTCCTTGACAATCCAGTCCTGGTAAGGCGAGCCATCGCACTTTTCGCTTCCTGTCAGCCCAAGCGACTCGCTGCGCTCACATCACAATCTCGTAACGCCTCTTGCCGTCGCGGTGCTTGTCGTCCGGCTTGTAGGCGTCGCTGCGGGCGTGCTCCTTGCGGTAAGGCTTGTAGCCGTCCTTGTGGTCGGGCTTGTAGCCGTCCTTGTGGTCGGGCTTGTAGCCGTCCTTGTGGTCGGGCTTGTAGCCGTCCTTGTGGTCGGGCTTGTAGCCGTCCTTGTGGTCGGGCTTGTAGCCGTCCTTGGGGTTGTAGCCTTCGTGGATGACCTTGATCGTGACGCACTTGTCGTAGTCGTGGTCGGGGTGGATCTGAGTGCAACCATCGGGCTTGGGCTTGTAGGGGGCGGCACCAGCAGCGATGCAGCTGAGGAGGGTGAGGGCGGTGACCTTGGTGAAGAGCATCGTAGATTGAGGGCGGTGTTGATAGTCGAGAGTTGATGACTTGAGAGCTCCTCAGATGGCCTGTTATATATCATTTCCTGGCGAGCTTTGTTACATTCGCGGGTTCACCACCAACTGCGCACCCGAGCCGCCAAGTCCAAGCCCGCCTCACTGTCCCATCTCAGCGGCCAGCTGTGGGGAACACTTGTGGCCGTGGAAAGTGCCGAGGGTTTCTTCGGTTTGTGTGGTGGCTAGGCGACAAACGAAAGGGGAGTGGTGTAGATGTATGACACACAGCGGCTGCCACCGCCATTGCACGCAGCTGAGAGCGGTAAGCTTGGCTTGATATCTAGCAGGTCTCATGAAATCTGTCCCATATGAGGTGAAAGAACAAGCAAGCTTGCCCAACCGGAGCGTGAGTGCGGGAATCTCCACAAGTGGTTGCGCTCCTGGCACCGCAGAACGTATGGTCGCTGGGCTTTAGGTCGAGACGTAAGTCGTGTATGCTCATACATTCCAGTCCAAATGTTTACTTTCGCCAGCCTCTTTACGGTTGGGAGAGATGTATCAGGTGCTGGGCTGTAACCGCTGTGTGGATGTTAGGAAACCCATTCACAGGCTGAGCGCCGATGCCAAGCACTGACGAACTTGGACGTGTTCCCGTGTTCCCATGTTCCCATATCCCAGACACGCGTACGCAGTGTCCATCATCGGGTTGCGCAGCTCTCCTCAATTGGTGCAACGACGACTCCTACACGGTGGCAAGATGGGAATAATTTAGATGGGCTGGAGCGCCCAGCCTCAGGTTCCTCTGAAACAGACCAGATTAGAAACAGCCTACGCCCCACACAGAGAAAACAGCTGGCCAAGTCCTGGGGCTGGTTATCGACCCATGACATCGTGTAGCAGCGGTGTCAACCCAGAGAGTGCTTTGGAGAGGGATCACCAAAGGGGATCAAGCAACACAGACTGCCAGCCTCTGTCCCGCCAAGACTAATGGCCGGAAGTCCTTCTAGAACTCAAGAGCCAACATCGTTGCTACACCGAGTCTGGATCGTTGGTTGCTCTCGGTGGCGGAGCAGACTACAGGCGTGCTTGTCGATTAGGTGCCCAATTATCGGCTGTGAGAAAGCTTGGCACTGAGGTGGCGCTGTCGGCACAGCCGCATCTCCGATATTGGGGACAGGATGCGGTGTACTGGTGGCCGGTGTCGCTGGGAAGAGTCTCGTGTGCGTCCGTTGTTGTCGGCTTCCTCGGAAGGCAGGTAATGGCTCGGCGGCGAGTTCATTCCACTTCTATGTCAAGAGCAGTTCATCCGTCGAGGCCTCGCCGTGCGCCGCGCCTTCTGACCGATCCAGCTGGCCATAGACGTCCGAGAGCGCAATGCTGACAGGCCATTCTCGTGGATCGAGCAGGCGGTCGCTGCCAAAGGAAAAGACGCTAGACGAAACGAGGCAGTTGCTTCCCAGCTCTTTAAATGACTCGATTCCACCGCAAGGAGAGGAGGCAAAGTGGCACAAATGATTCATATTTACAGCCATTCTCGGCTGCTGCACGAATCCGATTGCACTTTTTAACGAAACGGTCCATTTCAATATTCAGTTCAGAGCGAAGCTGCTGTTCTTTACGCAGTCGTGGGTGCACTGGGCAAGGTCGTCAATGTCGAAACAGTCTCGCTCGTCGATCTTGCCTGACCTCTGTTGAAGATCTCTGCAGGCTTGGCGAAAGTCGTTACACGCCATCTCCAGATCAATGCTAGAGTCCATGTCCTCTGCCGCCATGCACTGGGCCGCGTTCTTTGCGGCGGTGGTAAGGCGGTTTGGCGCCACTATTGTGAGTACGGTGTTGTTTGCAGGAGACGTACCGACGAACGTTGGGGGAAATTAGGCAACCACCTTGTCCTTGGGATGGATGAACGGAAGCAGCGATTGGGGAAAGGCGTCCTACAGGCAAGGAAACACCCTAAGAATGGGTGGGGATGGGGCAGTCCAAGGAGTGTCCGGTTCGAGCGTGCGGAGGCTTGCCGCAACCTCTCTCTCTTGCGCGAGGCTTTGGATCTTGGGGGGGAGTGGTTCCAACAGTGTCAACAACGAAACCAAGAATCTGTCGACTCCGGCAACAATGTTGGCTTCCTGTTCACTGTAGCGTTTGCGTTCCTTGGGAGTCAACGCCATCCAGATATCGTTTGCAGAGGCGCGGTTCATGGTGGTGGTGGTGGCGAAGGGAGAGTGGCAACGTAGAGTAACAGCGAATGGTGTGGAGTGAATGGTGCATGTGGGGGCAATACACAAGCGGGTGGCTACCGCGACCTCGGCGTGATGACAACAATAACAGTGGGAACGATGAAGAAGCAAAGAAGCAAGAGTTCCAGCTTCTTATTGACCCAGCTTGAAGGATTCGCTCTGCACACTCACTGTCACCCGCTGCGACCCTTACTACAAGTCTTGGGGGGCGAGCATCGCCTCTATGAAAGGCACGAGCCCCCCTGGGTTGAACCCTGCGCTTCCTTCGAGGTTCTCGGGATCGATACCCAGCGCTGCAGCAAACGCGCTCATGTCGACGGCGCCCGTCGCCGCCAGGTCAAAGTTGAGGAAGGACAGCGGGTCAGGCTCATCGGGGCGTAGGGGGAACAGACGAGTGAGAAGGGATGCGAGTTGGGACGAGAGATGGTCGTCGTCCACTGCGGCCTCGCGGAACGCGTCAATGAGCGAGTATTCGAGCTCGACAACCTCGGCCTCGGGCTCCACCAGAGCCCCAAACGACAGCGCCTTCATGAGAAAGACCGCTGCAAACATCTTTTATCAGCAATGATGCAGAACCAGACTCACAAGGCGCAGGAAGATCCTTCCAGGGCAGTACTTGAGCACGCCGCGCCGGTGCAGTGCAACGCCGCACTTCATCAGAGACATGGCGGCCGCCACCACTTCGAGTAGGAATGGTGCCTCGGCCCACCGCAGCACTGACCCTTCGAACACACGGGCGCTCGACTTTAGCTGCTCGGACAGGCGGGCGTGGGCGGCACGCATGCTCAGCGCGTTGGCGTAGAGCCTGTCGTCAGAGAGCTCCTCACCGCCACCCACCTGACATAGTCGATCTCGATGCGCATGCGAATCTCGCGTAACTCTTCGTCTTCCATCCCTGGGACCGAGTCCTCCAGAACATCGCGATCGATGCTCGTCGGGGCGATCCATTGCATAAGGCTGTCGAGCTCGGGTTTGAGGCGGTGCAGAATGGGCTCGAACCGCCGTGTGCGGATAAGATCGGCTGTGAGCGCGGGCGACGCGTAGAGAGTTTCCTGCAAGAGGCCGAGGTTCTGGCGTCAGCGTGTGCATAGCTGCTACCCACGTGAGTGAGCTCTGAGATGACTTGTGTCTCCCGCCACGAGGCATCACTGAGCTTGCGGTAGGAGTGAGGCCCGACTGGCTCGAACATGACCATGCCGAGCGCGTGCCACCAGTTGGTCGACATTTCTGTGGTTAGACGAGCCCGACAGTATGACGCACTGGCTTGGAGGAGGGATGCACGGCCGAGACGGACAGAGACATGTCGGTCGGCAGATAAGCAGTCTGCATCAGCGGGGCTGGCAGTAACACGCACTAATCCAGGCGTCGACGCGCCGCTGGGTGTCCCACTCGGTGGTAAATGTCGTCTCGTCATCGATAGAGAGCTCCTGGGCAATGCGGAGTGCCTGTCTCAGCGGTGTCTGGTGGCAACTTACAAGTCCCGTCAGAGTCCACGACAGGTCGTCAAAAAGCTTGCAAGCCGAGGGTGGCGAGTTTGCTTGGGCCGCCGCTCCGGCCGGGTCCTTTACGAGGAGACCTCGTGGCGGCCACTCTGAGAGCACAAGGAGCGCCTCGACCGTGCCGATGGTCCGGAAAGTCGGGCTGGGGTAAGCGGCAGCTTGGAGCAACTCACTCGCCCATGGAAAGGTACCCGAGGCGGGCGAGCACCCAAGCGGCGAGCTTTCCCTGGATAACCTTTGAACGCGATGGCTCGGCGGCGTCAAACGAAGCGCCAAGATCGTGGAACCGAGACGCTGCGAGGGTAATCGCACTCAACAGCACGGGCTCGTCTAATAGCTCTGAAAAGTTGTCGCTGTCCAACAGGCGCACAGGTACAACCGGATGCAGGGGAGAAAGGTGCTGGACAAAGCTCTTGTCAGCGGCGCGACCATGCTGTACTCACAAGCTGAGCAGCAAGCCAGCCTCCTCCGCCGTCAACAGGCCGTCCCGTACAGGTCCCCACCGTCCCCATATCCTTCCTGCCGGCTCTTTCGGCGGGACGGGAATCCTCTCCTCGTCTGCTGCCTCGCACAAGATGCGCAGAGCATCAGCTGGCGTCTCGAGATTGCTCCCAAAGTATACTGGTGCCCGGGCGAGCGGCGACGTCACGTTCGTGCGGACCGGCGACACCGAGGCGGACGGTCTGCATCAGCGCCATCTCAGGATTCACTCACTCGGAGTTGATGTTTGTCCTCCGCCGCATCTTGCGTGGTTTCGAGTGAAGATGGCTCCCAACAAACCGGCACTCGCGGCCCGATCGTGAACAGCGGCGGCACGGAGGGTCTTTGGGTGCGCCTGGGTCGCCGAGGTCGCAGCGGAGCTTTGCATCGCGGCACGCCTCGCAAGCCTGCAGCACCCGGGGCCGTTTGGAAGGTTGCTCGTCGCTCATGGTGTGAATGCAACAGTAAAGTGACAGCCATTGTCTGTATCTGGTGACAGTCCTGTATCAGGTGATAAGCCCCACAATGCCGACGCCGTACGGAATGCCGATGCCCACTCTTGATACAATGCCCACTTGAGAGAATTCATGCTACAGCCACCTCTACAGTGCTATCAAACAGCAGGTGCGTCTTGTAAAAGCCCCGCATGGCGACGTGCACCTGCGCGCCATCCATCTGCGGCGCACAGCCATTCCCGAGCCAGCTCTGCGTGTGATGCATCCCCTCCATGCGCTCCCAGTCAAAGTCCTCCCAACGGGGGTTACGCAGAGCCATGTAGCAGTGCGAGCCAGAACCAGGCCAGATTGCGCGGATCGTCGCCTCCCCGTCCCTGCCGTTCTTGTACCAGCTCTTGCAGCTTGTCGTGAGCACCGTCCGCTTAAAGTAGTCGTCGGTGTAGCGTAAAAAGTCGTCTACCGCCTGTTTCTTGGGTGCAAACTTTGCGTACCCGTCCCGCTGGCACTTTGTTAGAATCTCTGTAATGTACGCGCACTGCTGCTCGAGAACGACCAGGAGAGAGCCAGAACCTGCCGCGGCTTGGGTTGTAAGGACGTTGAACGCGTTGGGGAGCTCCTCCGCAAACAGGCCAAGGTATGTGCGCGACTCGCGAGCCCACACGTCCTGCATGTTCCCGGCACGTCCATATATGGGGAATGCGGGGCACAGAGAGACGTCAAAGCCTGTGGCACAGACGATAATGTCGAGCTCGTGCTCTGTGCCATCGTCGGTGAGAATGCCGTTTGGAGTAAACGACACAATCTTCTCGGTCACGAGGTCGCAATTGTCCTGAGATAGCGCCTCGAGATAGCCCGGGCCAGGTGTCAGGCGCTTGCATCCAACAGGAAAGTCGGGCAGCAACGCCTCTGCGACATGTGGTTTCGCGGCGGTCTTTTCACGCATCGATTCGGTAAACTTGGCCCCGAACACGTCCTGCATCGGGTGGTTCTTCTGTCAGCGGGCCCAGACTCTCACTCACCCTGAAAGATAGCTCGTGCGTCGAGCCCAGGTCCTGTTCAATCTCAGACCTGAACGCACGGTACATCTTGGGGTTGCGGAACATTTGCTTGTCCTCGTCGGTAAAGTGGTCTGGTTTCAGCGCTGCCACTGGAGGACTCACAGTTGGCGCCCATCTTCTCGCGCGCCTGCAGACGCTCCATCATCTTTGAGCCCCAGCCGCCGGTAAGCCACACTGCCGTCAGACCCATTACATGGGTGACCTACGTCTGCTCCGCCCAAAGTTGAGGACCCGCCTAGCCTTTGCCTGTAGCGTTGGCACGATCTGCACCCCGCTTGCGCCAACGCCGATTACTCCGACGCGAGTGTTGGCCCAGTCGACGTTGTCGAGACCCGCGCTTTTCCAGTCGCCAGAGTGCACCATGCACCCCTTGAAAGTCTCCTTGCCGGGAATGTTCTCCGGCCATAGCGGCTTGGATAGCAGACCGGTCGCGAAGAGCACATAGTCCGCCTCGTCTTGAAAGGTAAAGTTTGCCGAGTCTGTAACGTCTACGATCCACTTGGCACGCGCCTCGTCCCATCGTGCAGCCTCGACCTTGTGGCGCACCTTGATGTACTGCCGGAGGTTGTACTTGTCTGCAACATTGCTCAGGTAGCCTTGGATCTCGGCTCCGGGAGCATAGTACGCCGACCAGTCCGTCTTCTCGCAGAACGAATACTGATAGCTGTGGCTCGGCACGTCGCAGGCCACGCCGGGGTACGTGTTCTGGTGCCCTGCCGTCAGCCTGGCAACCAAGGGGCGCGACTGGGACCCCAACTCACAGACACCGCCGACATCATCAGCGCGCTCGTAAATCTGGAGATCAAAGTTGTCAAGATTGTCCTGGAAGTGGATCGCAGCGCAGAGTCCGCTAAAGCCAGCGCCGATGCAAATAATTCTCACGCGGCGTCCCTGGTGAATGTTCTGTTCATACAGAGGCGGGGCCCAGGAAAAGTCGAGGTGGTGGTCCGAGTACGGGTTGGCGTTGCTGCCGTTGTCGGTGGTGATGCCGTTTGCCGTCATGGTCGTTGGGGAAACATTGTCCCAGCAAGAGGCCGTGAATAAGTAGCCAGACTGAGAGATCGCATCATCTACTTGGGACGATTGACTCGGGACAGTCGGCATTCCAAGAGCGGTGATGGTCGGGATTGTGACAATGCCGACACCTCCACCGATGCTAACCGAACCGACTTCCGACTTGAACTCAATGCCGTCCTCATAAAGGCCCGTTCCCACGGCAGCGGGCCTCCATTCCTACCACACTCCACCATGGTCAAGAACGAGAGCCACTTTTTCATGGCGATGGACGCAAAGGACGTCCCCATCCTCAAGGGCGTCACCGACAAGTAAGCGGATAGATAGGGCGGCCGCTGACGACAGGATCCTGAGCTTCGAGTCCGTATACCCACTGTAGCGTAGCTGATTCCAGTCCCGATACCAAGAACGAGACCAAGTTGCAGATCTACTCTCCCGGATGGAAGCAGCCCCACGGTACATACACCCACAACTACTGGTGAGTCCACGTCGCCACTAGCCCGCTGACCACAGGGAGGAGATCTTTGTCGTCTCGGGCAAGATCTACGACCACACCCTCGAGCGGTGGGTCGGCGCGGGCGAGTATGCTTGCCGTCCGCCTGGCCAGAAGCACGGGCCGTTCGAGTGTTCTGCAGACGAGGGTGCTACCGTGCCTGTCTCAGCGGTGTCTGGTGGCAACTTACAAGTCCCGTCAGAGT
>PQXP01000173.1:0-51674 GCA_002973495.1 Apiotrichum akiyoshidainum
TTTGATCCTCATGTCACAGGGAGGGTTTGAAGGCTGGAGTCGGACTGGCTCACTGCTTGGCGAACAGGAACTGATGCCTCTAACAACACTGTACTCGTACTGAACGTGCAGTACATACCTTTATTCAGACGCAAATTCATAGTATCGTACCAGCTGCAACACACGTTTCAACTAGTCAAGAATAGGCTCGCCACGGGCGTCAAAGAACACGGGCTTGTTGTGGCGCATCGACCAGGTCAGAGCAGTAGCAATCTGCGACGCCTGGAAGGCGTCTTCTACGGTCACTGGCATGTCCCTGCCGTCCAGCACGGCTCCGGCAAAGTCGTTGACCTCGTTGACAAACGCCTCCTTAAACCTGTCAAGGAATGACATGGTTGTCATGTTGCGGACACCATATTCGTCGCGGATTTGAACCTTGTTGATGGCAGGGAGCTGAAGAGTTAAGGACTGTCACCCCGCAGGTCGCTTACAGGGTTGACGTGCAGCTTCTTCTCCGTTCCAAACACCTCACAGTAGATGTCGTGACCATGCATCGACGTCCGGCTGACGTGGATATTGCACTGAGTTCCGTTCTCAAAGTTGATAATCGCCTGCGCCGAATCGGCGTCGCCTTGTTCCGCCAGACCAGGGTGGCGCACGATGGCTCCCGATGCATACACGTGACTGACTTGCTTTGCAGGGATGGCGAGATTCTTTGGGTTGGCAACGTCAAGAAGCCATCGGGCACCATCGATATCGTGGATACCAGCGTCAATCCAAATCCCTCCAGACGACTTGGCATATTGAACAAAGAATCCGGTAGGGTCGAAAGTGTCGTTTGAAGCGGACTTGATGAGGTATGGCGTTCCCAGTGTTCCAGCAGAAACCTGTTCACGAGCGTATTGATAAGACTCATCGACTTGGACGTCAGTGTTAAAATCTATGCTACTCACATCGCCTGCAGAAGCCGACCATAACCTTAATTTCTGGGTGCGCTTCGCACACCTGGAGCACGGGGCGAGCTGCGTCGACGTCGATTGAAATCGGCTTCTCGAGGAGGACGTGCTGCGAAGTTGAATGGAAAGAACTCCGCGGAGACTTACCTTTCCCGCTTTAACGGCCTCAATGGTCAAAGCGGCATGACTAGCAGTCTCCGTGGCAATAAGAACCGCGTCGACATCCGACATCGCGAAGATCTCGCTGTACGAGGTGGTAAAGCTAGTGTTAGCTTTAAATAGATCTACGCCTCACTTGACATTCTCGGGGAGGGCACCTGCGGCCTTCTCCAGCGAAGGAGGGTATGCATCTGCACCGGCGACCAGGACGGCCCGGGGTGTGTGGTAGGCAACCTGGAAGTTAGCAGGTGGAAGACTGTAACAGTTACGTTGGAGGCATGTCGGAGACCCATACGGCCAAGGCCCAAGACTGCCATCCTCAGTTTGCGCTGAGGGGTCAAGTTGGTCATCGTTCAAGCTGGAAGAGGGAATGCGGTGGTGGTCAAGACCTGCTGTGTGTTCTGCGCTTCATATGATCGTGTTGGAACATGCTATGGCGAGGCAGCAAGCTGGAGACATCGGAGAAATCCTTCTAGGCCTCGGAGAACCATTCCCCAAACTCTTGGGGCTCCGGAGAAGCGGAGGTGCAGATTGGGGCTCCAGAGAAGCGGACACGGAGACCTTCGACACATGGCTGAACCTCACCCTATGCAATGCGTAAGCACGATGCTCAACTTGGGGTCATTGTTACCTTCGATCTGGGGTGCGATCAGGCACCAGCTCAAAGCTGAAGTGGGCTCCGTCCCGGGAATATCTGTTCATAGCCAAGTCCGTGGAGAAAATCATGAATTGGTTTAGAAGGCCGGAGGGTGCTCTGGCATCTCACGGTATCTCGCAGGTCACCATTCTCTCTCTCTGCTCTCCATCGGAGGATTACCTCCGGCAGCGTGGGCCACAGCCAAGGACCGAGGCCAGAAGCCCAGAAGATCACAACGATTGCACAAGAACTCCACCCACAACGTGGGGTAGAGCCTGATTCGATCGATACGAGCAGGGTGATCAAGCATCTAAACCTGGGCTATTGGTACGGAGATAACTGTGGGTGGGCAGCCACAACCCCGGAGATTCCTGAGGTAATAGGGGACCCCGCAAAGAAAGAAGGGAACAGCAAGGGAACAACGCCATCTCATTATTCCCGGAGCATCATTGCATGGAACTCACCCTTGCATATCTTACAAGTTAATCTTACAAGTTACTCTCTACAGCCGCCATATATAGAGAGAAGGTGATTGCGGGGACCCATACCAATAGCACCTTCTCTCCGAATACCCCCAGATAGTACAAGATTGCAATGACCAGCCCTGACCAGCAATCGGTCCACGACAACGATGAAAAGGCCCCTGCCGACTCCATTCACGTCGAGGATGTCAAGGACGGTGCAGTGATCGATGACCTCGACCGCTCAGGCGCCATGGAGATTGAGCGCAGGGAACACGAAATGGGTCTCTGGGAATCCCTGGTCAACTACAGGGGAGCAGTCTTTTGGTCTTTGACAGTGTCCATGTGTATCGTGAGTCACCCTGGCGGGACGAGGTGCGTTGAGTGCGATCAGTGGCTGACTAATCTAGATAATGGAGGGATACGACCTTGCTTTGGTCTCCAATCTCATCGGAATGGAAGCGTTCCGTCTCAAGTTTGGTGTCTACGTCGATGAGCTCCAGGGCTATCAGATCTCGGCCCCATGGCAGTCAGCTGTTACTCAGGCCCCCATTATTGGCGCCTTCTTCGGCGTTCTCGTCGCCGCTTCGATGACGTCTCGCCTCGGTTACAAGTGGACCCTCCAAATCTTTATGGTCTTCATGACTGCTGCCATCTTCCTGGTCTTCTTCGCCAACTCGCTTCCCCTGCTATTTGTCGGCCAGTTCATTTCTGGTATCCCCTGGGGCGCCTTTGTGAGTTCTCTGTTGCGTTGAACAGTTGCTGACTTCAACAGTCTATTATTCCTACCGCTTATGCTTCGGAGGTTGCACCCGTTCGTCTCCGCGTCGTTCTCACGTCGTATGTCCAAATCTGCTGGTGCATTGGACAGTTTGTCACCGCAGGTGTCGTTTATGGTGTCAAGGACATGACGGGGCAGGTGAGCAGCATAATGCTAATGAACCCTTCAAGTACTGATCCCCCCCCTGTGGGCCTACAGGATTCCCTTTGCTCTGCAGTGGGTGTGGCCCGTTGGTTTGGTGAGTTTTCAGAAAGCTTCAATCCCACTCGCTGACCGGCTAGCTCGTGGCAATCGCAGTTGCCCCAGAGTCTCCCTGGTGGCTGGTTCGCAATGGCAAGCTTGAAGAGGCCTCACGTACCATCAAGCGCCTCGGCAAGCTCCCTCGCGAGAACACTCAGGCTTACCTCGCTATGATGATCCGCACGACAGAGATCGAGAAGCGGGTAACTGCGGGCGCATCCTATAAGGAGTGCTTCAAGGGTACCGCTCTCAGGCGCACCATCATCGTATGCTGCGCCCATGCCTTTGCAAACCTTACTGGCCTTCTCGTCAGCAATCTCGGAACCTACTTCTTCCTCGTTGCTGGGCTTGATAGTGACCAAGCGTACGGTCTCGGACTAGGAAATACCGGTATTCAGCTCGTTTGTGTCTTTCTTTCCCTCGCTTTTTCGTCTAGGTTTGGTCGCCGCACGCTCGTCCTTTGGGGCCTTGGTTCCAACTGCCTCTGCCTTCTCCTCATGGGTATCCTCGCTTGCCTTCACCAGTCCAGGGGCGTTACCTGGGCGCAGGGTATTCTCGTCATCATCATCGGCGCTCAGTGGGGGCTCACACTTGGTCCCATGTGCTGGACCATCGTCGGCGAAACATCGTCCCTTCGACTCCGTGCGCTCACCGTTGGTCTCTCGCGCGATGCCTATTACCTCAGTTCGGTCGTGCTGGGCATTATCAACGCCTACATGCTAAACCCCACGGGATGGGGTCTCGTCGGCAAGACCGGCTTCTTCTATCTCGGCACCTGCTCGGGAGTCCTTATCCTGGCCTACTTCTACCTCCCTGAGCTTCGCAACCGCTCCTACCGCGAGATGGACATTCTCTTCAATCGCCGCGTTTCGGCACGCAAGTTCTCGCAGATTGTGATTGATGAGGCGGAGGAGGAGTAGGTGGAGGTGAAGGTGAGGATGCAGCTACGAAGTATCAGTGAGAGAAGAAAAGTTGTCGAATAGGAACTACGGGTTTGCAGGCAACGGCACCTCTTGTATTAGTGCTTCGCGAGGATGAATGCAGTCAAACGGATGGATCCTTCTGACACGAGCTGCAATGCCTCAGCTGGAGGACTTCATAGACAGCCAAGGAATCAAACTGTCTCTGTGCATGTAAGCATCAAGGCTGTCCTTGGCCTCCCCCAGCTCCACTCGTCGCAAGCTTATCTTGGCTGGGATGCGACATACAGGGAAATCCAAGTTGATATTGATACATCAGTACAACAGAGGGGCTGAGGGAGGACTATACGCGGGCCGCTCAGTCGCTATCTACCTCATACATGGTGTCAAGCCGCTATCGCAAAGCTTCAATGCCATTTCAGGATTGGAAGGGGCAGCGACAGTATCCGGTATTAAGCGGGTCCGATGTTCAAATCCGGATCTACCTCCCACCAGGATAGCTGCTGGTACTAGTCAGTAAAACCCAGACGTAGCCTGAAGGACCTACATTGACATTTTGGACTGGGCCTGCATTTTCAGATGGGCCCATCATGCTAAAGATTGGGTCCCAGAATTGGTGCAACTGCTTGTCAGTTATCGTGGTGGCACGCGGTGAACGCACAAGAGTGTCTGTGGAGGGCTCTGTCTGGGTTGGCGAGGGCCCGATGGAGGGCATGCCGGCCGATGGATGAAGCACAGAGTCCAAGATTCGTGTCAAATCTGCATCAGGCATCGAGAAGACGTTGGGCGATGGCGCAGACTTGGCCAGGATGGTCCGGACAGTCTGAGAGCCAGACGCGGCACGCTCAACGAGACGCGTGCTCCACCCGACCAGTTCCACATCTTCATCATCTGACGACGTAGCACCGTTCGCCTCCTGGGATGCTGCCGGGGGATTGGCGGTGACAGCCGAGAGCTTTGCGACGGCTCGGCCGCGCAGTCGATTGAGCCATTTGAGATTCTTGGCCATCCGTGGGGACGGCCAAGAGACAATGACCCGAGTGAGGAGCAGAATCGTCGAGTCGATGAGCGTGAGAGCTGCTTGAGCCATAAGGTTCTGAGGGTTGCGAATTATGAGTGTTCCCATCGTGACCGCTGAATTGAAGGCGTGATGCTGCAGTTAGCAACGAACATTTCACTTGGTCTCACCCAGAAGAACCAGTGCCGACAAGCAATGGCTGGGAACAGGCTGTGGACAGTGGCGGCTACTACAACCATCACCTATCGTCAGCTCGCGCCAAAACGATACCCACGTTGCACCGCTCCATGACCGAAAAGAAGGATTGTCCATAAACCGACTTGGTCATGTCCTCCGTTTGTTCTCGCAGAGCCTTGACAAAGTTCGGGCGGTGAAGGAACAGGAACGCTTCGGAGACATTGACAGCAAGTGTGCATTGCTGCACAGTGAGCTCAATGAACATATATGCTGCGTACCTGGAATGTGCGATGGACATCCCTCCGGTGCACGTCTGGACTATCCTTGATGGCTGAGTCAGAGTCAGCATAGATTGACGGCAAGGATAACAATGCCGACCGACACCGTAGCGGGAACGGCATGCTCCTTTCAAAGCCAGACAACTTCCGATGAAGGGCTTCTACGCTAGAGTCTGGCGGCTTTCGGATCTTCATTGACAGGTCGAGCACTCTGGTTGATAAGCATGTACTACTAGGCTGTTACTCACTGTCCACAGATCATCGCCAACTCCCATTTGAGTGTGAAATACCCCCGTCCATCAACGGATATGGAGCTGAGCTCCTTCGGAAACTCAGTATCCACATAGTCGGGGGAGATGGAACATGGGCGACTGAAGCAGTTGGCCTACGACGTCAGCATCCTGCATTGTGGTCCAATGACTTACCTGGAAGTAGTCGGCCGTCATGCACTCCCAGAACACATGTCTGACTTGTCAGCCCGGCTGCCAGATTCTGCACTTACCGCCTCTCTTCAACAACCTCTGTCGGCAGTCCCCAAGACGACGGGTCTCGGTGCAGTCCCATTGCTTGGGAAATGCGCATTGCCAGACCCCAGAGGGGCCAGGACGTTTCGCCATTCCTTCCCTCCTCAGACTCCAGGTGGAAGTGGGCCATGATGTGCTGAGCGTCAATGATCAGGACATAGAAAAGCCACCTACCAGTGTCTGTACACAGTGGATAGTGTTGTGAACCAAGAAGTTGGACTTCACCAACGCTGCCTTAGAGAGGACGAGAAACTCCGTTGCGATTGGGTCATTTGGAGGCAGTTCGAGACGGTACAGTGCACCCATGGCAAAAACCATGTACACCAACGCCAGCTCATGAGGTTGGACATCCTTAGTCTCATTAGCTGTGGCGTATGCCTTAGCGAGTAATGGATCAAAGTATTTGCGCGGAACAACGTCGTATCTGTGGTTGAGCGATATTCTACGCCGATCACTTACTGCCACGCAAAGTATCTGAAGTACGCATCCGCGTACGCCTTGGCTTCATCCATTGACGGCAACTGGGCGATGAGGTACTCGGTGGTCGTTGGAACTGGTGCGACAAAGGGGAATGAAGGGTTAAGTCCAGCGTCTCGAGATGGGGAGTTGGCACGCGATGGGGCAAGGGTATGATCATGATCGGCGTCTTTTGTTTCTTGCTGTGAAGAACGTCAGAAGCAGGTGAGAAATGTTTGACTCACGTCTCGAAGCCACTCGCTGGAGGCGTTGGGTCCCAGATACGTCGAGCGACCACCATTTGCCATGAGGAGGGTTCCAGAACTCGGCAGCTCATCGTGTGCAGGCTGTACTCGCTGGCTTTGAGCGGGAGAAACGCTCGACCACGACGCGGTCTCGAAGAAGGCGAACGGGGGTTCAGTGATGGCCGAGGACACATGGTGGCTGGGTTGGACTGGTGCTGCAGGACTAGTTGATACCTCAAGACTCGGCGCAGCTATCGGAATCGTCGTCGGAGCCGTATCATGTTGCGTCGTCAAGGGCTCCGGCAGAGCCTCCAGAGGAATCTCCGTTGTTGTGTTCGTGATATTCACCTCATGGTCAGCCGTCGGTTGGGGCTCAGGAGATTCGTTGTCTTCCAAAACACGATTGGACGCATCAGATAGCCTGATGTAAGGTTATGGTCATAAGCAAGTCTTTCTACTCACAGCCTGAGACCATCCTGTCCTTGAACATAGTCTGGGCACAGACTGGAGCATCGTCGGCGAACGCAGTTGGAGCACGGAACTAGGCCAAGGTTAGTCGCCAGGTAAGGAGGAGATATTTACCCAGTCGATCACATCCCATCTTGAGACGCCGACACTCTAGGAAGATGTCAGAATGGTGACTACCGACACATCGGATATCAACTCACCTGCACACGCAAACGTCTTCCGCTTCTTCCTCTTCTTCTTTGATTGCTTATCAGCAAGGGGGTTGTACTCCTCTGGCTGTGGCCGCTTCGGCCTTCGAGAGCTGCTATCACCACCATTACTATCGTCGTTGTCGTTGTTGTTGTTGGTGGTGGTGCCGGGCATCGTGGAGAAGTGTGTGAAGTGAGATCTGGGGTCGGGTCGGGTGGAGCAGATGGACTAACCCCAGAATCTCGGAGCACCGGAAGAGCAGACGGAACAAACCCGGTGCTTTGGAAGCGGATTAGCTCCATTTGAAACGGTACATATTGGCATTAGAAATGGGTCAATAGGATCGAAATAAAGCCGATCTGCTCCCGTCACCAGTCACTACTATCTCCGGTGCCCATTGCCTGATCGGTGGCCGGTCCGAAACGAGACGCGGTTGTTCACAGCCGACGTCCGTTCATCGGGTGTAGGCAACAACAGCTGAATGCTGTGGGGCATCAGAAACGGGAGATACATATGGGTCTCTGACTTCCTGCATCTGACATCTCCCTTCGCCCTCCCACACGTACACTGCAATGACTGTTTCGGCCCTGACCAAGTATACCATCGATGAGCCGCTGCTCGACCTCAACATGACCTTGGGCGAAGGTGAGTGGCAAGTCCGACTTCTAGCTGACGAGCACAGGTTGTGTTTGGGTGAGAATATTACATCCCTCAATGAAATCTAACCTCAGGATTCGCGCACTAAGCGCCTCTACTTTGTGGACATTGACTTGAACACCGTGTACGTCTATGAACCTGCCACGGACAAGTACGGCTACTCCCACTTCGACAAGAATGTGACGGCCATTGCGCTTCTTGAGAAAGGAGAAGGTGTGAGTACGTGTTCCTTACAGCAAACCCTAATGACTCAGCTGGTGGCTAGCATCGAGGACAGCTTCGCTTTCATTCCTCCCACTTCTCTGCCGACCCCGGTGCTCGATCGGACCCAGCCGCCTGCGGCACTCCTCCAGCTTCAATCTCCCGAGAAATCGTACAAAGTCATTGTAACCGATGTCCGCCTCAATAACCTCGAAGGACGCCTCAACGAAGGCGCTGTTGACCCTACTGGTCGCTTCCTCGCTGGTACCATGGGTAAAACCTTTGGCACCTCCAACGGACGCATGTACTCGCTCCGCTCCGATGCTGAGAAGGGGGAGTGGGATGCCCCTCTCGTTCTTGAGGGTATCACGTGCACCAACGGCATGGCTTGGGTCGATGGCGGAAAGACAATGTAGGTTGGTGATATGCGGAATAATTGCTGAAGCGGCAAGGCTCTTCACCGACAGCTGGGTCAAGGAGATTGTCAAGTTCGACTACAACCTCGACAAGGGCACCATGTCCAACCGCCGCGTCTTCTCGAACCTTGCTAGTCCCGAAGTTGGCTTCCCTGATGGTCTCTGCGTAGACGATGAGAGTGGAATCTGGACTGCCCGCTGGGCGGCGGGCAAGGTGCTCCGCCTCAACCCCCAGACGGCGGCCATCGATGTCGAGATCACACTCCCCAACGCGTGGAACGCAACGTGCTGCATCTTTGGCGGTGAAAACCTCGAGGATCTTTACATCACCACCGCGCGTTGCGATACCGACCCTGGAAACCCTCCACCGGCTGACCGCACCGAGCTCGGCAAGCTGTACCGCATCAAGGGTGTCGGATACCGTGGAGTCGATCGTAACCGCTTCAAGGGGAGCTTCTGAGCGGGAATAGTAAACATAGACTTGCGCCATTAAAATGAATCAAGATACATATACATGGGAATCTGCATTGTGGCAAGAGTTCAAGATTGCAGCAGAGCGCTCTTTCCACAAACTCTCCTCTTTTTACTAACGCACAGACTCGCTTCTTCCACAAAGTCTCATCTCTGTATTCAAGTGCAACGCTCAACTCGAACAATATGTTTCGCAACGCCTCCGCCTCCATCGGAAAGCACGCGTGATGTTCTGGGCGGTTCAACCTGCCAGCCTTTTACTTCACTTCACATTCAATAGGTATCAAGCTCTGCCTCTGCCTCACAGCTTCGCTGTTGGCTCTCCGAAACTCGATACATCCTCTGGTCCTATCTCTACTTGTTCACAGGGCCGTACCAGTCGTCAAAACCGAGATCGTGGCCCCAGAGGGGAGTGTTGATCCTCTGAGCCTTGCCACTAGCAGCAAGCGCATCCAGGATTGCAAGGTCGTCCTGAGAGAGTGCGATGACCTCCTTGTTGCTCGAAATGCGCTTCTCGCTGACCGACTTCGGGAGGACGACGACACCCTTGTTGACGTGGTAGCTGATGAGCACCGTGGCGGGGGAGACGCCGTACTTGGCAGCGATCTGCGCAATCGCAGGGTCCGACATGAGCGGCGCACCGGTAGATCCGAGCGGGGAGTAGGCCTCGAGAAGGATGCCGCGCTCGGCGCAGTATGAGCGCAGGGCATGCTGAGGGAGCATCGGGTGGAGCTCAACCTGGTTTACGGCGGGGATGACAGTCCAGGTGCGAGCGAGCTCCTCAAGATACGGGATGGACCAGTTGGCGACACCGATGGCCCTGACCTTGCCGCTCTTGTGAAGCGCCTCCATCTGGCGCCAGGTCTCGGCCTGGTCCCAGCTGAGGTCGACAGAACGGGTACCGTCTGGGTTCACGGGAAGCAGGTCGGAAGTCTCGTTGGCAACCAGGCGAATAGGCCAGTGAATGAGCTGGACATGTCAGACACAGTTGATCCAGTGACCCAGGTGTGAACTCACGTAGAGGTCAAGGTAGTCGGTGCCGAGAGCGTCGAGGGTGCGCTGCAGTCCAGCGGCGGCGTCATCCTGATGTGTGTTCCAGAGCTTGCTGGTGATGAAGATGTCTTTGCGGGAAACACCTGAGTCCTTGATGCCTTGTCCGACCTCGTGCTCGTTGCCATAGATGAGCGCTGCATCAATGTGGCGATATCCGTTGCGGAGGGCGTAAGCGACAGCCTGACGAACCTCTCCAGGCTCAGACTTCCAGGTGCCGAGACCGACAGCGGGGATCTTGGCGCCAGTGTTGAGCTCAAACTCGGTGGGGAGGGCGGTTGCGATGGTCATTGTACGGAGGATGTTGGGTGTCACGGTTACTGGCTGACAGTGCTGCTGCTTCTTAAGAATGAACGTAGAGTGTACCTGAGGTCCGGGGATAGTTGAAAGTTACGTCCGGTCGTTAAGATATCTCCGCCGGACATGAATCAGCTCTGTCAAGTCCGTGCCGTCAATGCATGGGGCGAAGCCCCGAGGTACCGAGGTACACTTTATGATATACGGACATGCACCAAGACATTGCCCGGACAACAGTACTCGAGTAGCGGGTGCTCCAGCTGGTGTTTGGACTATGGGTTAAATCCGAGGTCGCAAATCAGATGGGCGAGTCCGGCCCGGGCGGTTTATCAAAACAATTGCAATGTTTCGCGTCCAGCAACCCAGATGAGATGACTCCTCTACACGATCTTCCCCTCTCTTCCTTCTGGCTGGTTGACAGCAAAAGGGAAACCGCCGAGGAACTGGCAGCTTGCTGGAGCCAGCTGGGATCGAACCGGCGACCGTACGAAGTAGAACTAAGCTTCAGTCGTATGCTCTCCCAACTGAGCTATGTCTCCAAGCATGGAAAAGAGTGTTGGATATTTGGACTGCGAGATTACAGCGGTAGCGGATAGAGCGTGCCTGGATGACCCAGGAGAGCTCCTCTGCAAGGAGATTGTGTATGAAGCGATGCATGAAAGATAGATGTGTCTACAAGGCTATTTATATGGTGGAGAGTAGCTGTAGACAGAGTGTGTTACTCTTGGGGGTACGGTCGGTATGGCGGGATTAAACACATGTGGTGAAACACTATAGTTACGTAATGACAGGATGGCACTGTATCTCAACACTCCCCTCTTCGGGTGCGTGATTGCTAGTGCGATTGAGGCAACTCGAAGCTTACTCGATGTCCTCCTGGAACTTGATGCGGAGCTGTGCTGCTGCACGGCGACTCGCTGGCCTGTTGAGGTCCTTTGTAAACACGTCAGCCACTTGGTTGTGGGTGCGGACGTGGTGGAGGGTAATTGTCTTGTCCTCGTAAGCCTCTCTAAGTAAGCCTCTCTAACAACATGGTACTTGATGTCAATGTGTTTCGAGGCGGGGAGGCTGGTGGGCTTGCTGCCTATCTTGATAGCGGCCTCATTGTCGATGTAGAGCAGAGTGGGCTTTGATACGTCAAAGCCTAACTCGTTGAGGATGGAGCGGAGCCAGCGGATTTCTGCAATGGCTTCTGCTGCGGCGATGTACTCTGCAGCTGAGGTGGAGGTCGAAACGCTCCCCTGGCGGTGTGATACCCACGCGATTGGTGACCCTTGGTAGAAGAGGACGATGCCGGTAGTGGAGTGGCGTGTCTTGAGACATCCTCTGTGGTCTGAGTCGACATACCTGTATAGGCCTGTGTCTTCCTTTCCTCCAAGCACTATCCTGGCACCGGCGGTGTGGTACCCATATGCGAGGACGCGTTCAGCGCGAGCGTGGTCCGCGATGCTTGGCTGATGCGACTTTCGTCCGATGAAACCGGCCGCAAAAGCCATGTCCGGTTGAGTGGCCATTGCGATCCAGAGGTTTGATCCAACCACTGAGCGGTACTCGCGGTGTGAGGTGAAGTCGAGTTTGGCTATGTCAGCCGTGGGTACAGTCTTGACTTCCTCTGGGGACAGGGGGCAGGTCTTGCCGTGCTTTATGGTCGATACCTTGTGGCGCTTACTGGCAGCCTTAACGTAAGCCTCCTGTGAGAGGGAAATTGTGCGGGTTTTCCAGTTGCATTCGACCTTTATACCGAGGATGAGGGCTGGTTCGCCAAGGTCAGTCAGTTTCCAGCGTTTGCCGAGTGCCGTGATGATGTCGTCGGCCTCTTGGGTGGTCTTAGTGGCGAGAATGATGTCGTCCACGTAAACCATGAGAATGGCGCGGTGGCCGTTGTTGTTATGACAGACGTGGAGTCCCCAGTGGCCAGAGATGCGCTTAAAACCGATCTCCTCTAGGGCTTCAGACAGCTCCAACCACCAGGTGCGGCCGGACTGTTTCAGCCCGTAGATGGACTTGATGAGGCAGAGCGTGTTGGTGCCGGGTGTCTCCAGCTCCATACACTCAGGGGGACGGAGGTAGAGGTCCACATCGAGTTTTCCGTTGCGGTAAGATGTCATGGTCAAGACYGGYMAGTTCACRATCAGCCAGYGTACCCTCTCCCYCCACSAYTTTCCATGCGCCACTCACGTGTSAYATCCMCCCCTCGCTTGCRCCWTCTCYAAGCGAYWGTYCCRCAAAAGACACRCAATTGCCCAACTCTAYCACYGTCMTTAYGTACACCCAACCCCCATGTCCATAWTACACGTCATTCACCTTATCACCTCCCCCTCCACCTCCARGRCTTGTACCASCTCGCTCTGGTTGCTCCTCGGCGTACTATTAGAGYGCGCCGAACCACCATTTTGTAGTTGTTCTCCAAGTCATGTTATCGTATGTCTAGCAGCCATGTCTAGCACCRAGTGCATGATGTTGTTCTCACCAGCAATCCCCTGGCCCGCTCCCACTCCGAGTCCGATCGCCGTGTGAGCTCAGCACATGACCAATACCACTCAAGCCCACCGTCCCCGAACCATTGCCGTCGTCACTCAGTCGGCCACTCAGCAGCTCGGTGACATCCTTCTCTCACTCACCGCTAACCACCCTCCAGTAACGTCCCGGGCGTCGCGCTCTACTTCTACATGCTCTCGAGCATCCGGTACGAGCTCGGCCGGATCCCCGCGTTCAGCAACACGCCTGTCGCGGACGGCAAGCGGCGCACTGCGCTCTCGAAGCTGACTGCCTCGGGCAACCTGCTCGCTGGCGCCGTCGCGCGCACGTCCGTCGGTTTTGTCCTCAACCCCATCACGATCCTCAAGGCGCGCTACGAGTCGAGCGCGTACACCCAGTACCGCTCGCTGGGCGGCGCGCTGCGCTCGCTGTTCGCAAGCGGCGGCGTCCGCGGCCTCTTCCAGGGCTTCACGGCGACCGCCGTCCGCGACGCGCCGTACGCAGGCATCTATGTCGTGTTCTACGAAAAGTGCAAGGAGATTGCGAGTGAGTAACTGCTTGTCCGTGTGGAGCGGTAGTAGCAGGGGACTGACCGCAGGCCGCGCACTTGCCAAGAGCCCGGAGCTCGCGATCCCCAACGCCGCCCTCCACTCGGGATCCGCCGTCACGGCCGCCATGCTCGCGACGGTCCTCACATCCCCCGCCGACGTCGTCAAGACCCGCATGCAGGTCGCCCCCAAGGCGAACCCGACATTGCGGAGCTCGATCGCGGGCATCTACAAGGTGGGTCCGAGTCCGATGCGAGTGGTGCGACCACGAGCCAGACTACAGTGGGAGGTAGCGGAGAGGCAAACACCTTGAACGCTGTTCAGGTCCACACACTCCCTTCCCCATCAGCTGCAGGACGTTCCCACTCGCAGAAGCTGACAGACAGGACGCCGGCCTCGCAGGCTTCTTCTCCGGCTCGTCGCTGCGCATATCGCGCAAGGCCGCCAGCAGCGCCATCGCCTGGACAGTGTACGAGGGCCTGCTGCTCGTGTTCCACACCCAGCAGCCCGCTGCGTCGGCCGCGGCACAGAAGCTTGCCTAAGCGTCCGGACGCCCGCTCGTCCGCCCTATTCCCGGCATTGGCCGTTGTACTATACCATCAGGACAGGAGAAACAGCAACGTGGAAGCGGAAGAAGGAGCAATGCCACGCATGGCGATGGAAGAGGGGAGAATGAGAAACGCAAAGCGGACGATGAATGGAGCCAGAGCGCAACCAAGGAGAGGAGAGGCAGCGGAAAAGTGTGTAGAATCTGGCAAAACGGGCCATGCTGGCCCCTTGGGTGTAAATGCATTCACATCTCTACTTCCAGCAGACGGCAACCTCCCAACTTGTTCTGGTGCTCTGCTACTGCCCGATACAAGCGCTGCAATGATGAAAACCCCTAGCATGACACTTATGAATATCCGGCTATGCTGCACTACACTCTACAACACCTAGCGGTTGCCGGCTCCGCCCTCGCGGGGCGCGTTGATGGCACGGAATCCCATGCGGCGCGCGTACTCGCGCTCCTCGGCCTCGGTGAGGCGGTCGGCGCCGCTCCAGTTGGCCGACGACGTGCGCGCGCGGAACTTGCCGACGCGCTGCTTGAACAGCTCGTCCATGTTGAGGGGGCGGATCGAGCCGAAGAGCTCGTCGGGGTTGAGCGTCGCCTGGCGCTCGAGGGCCGACTTGAGCTCGGGTGACTCAGCCCAAGCGGGGCGCTTAAAGTCGGTCTCCTTGTCCGACTCGTCAGAGTCAGAGTACTCGGACGCAATGTCGGGGAGTACAATGTCCTCGGACGCCTCGGCGGCGGCCGCCTTCTGGTCGAGCTGCGCCTGCAGCGTCTGGCGCGACTGCTGCAGCGCCTGCTGCGAGCTGTAGCCAGTGTTGGAGGTGCGCTGGAACACGGGCTTGATGGTCGACGTCGACGAGACGAGCTTGATGGTCGATGCGGACGACGACGACGAGGCGAGGTTCATGGCCGACTTGGACAGACGGAGCGGCTTGACCGCAGAGCCGGGAGCGGTGGTGGGCTGGGGGATGCGCTTGACGCTGCCGGGAGCGTGCTTGGCCTGTTGGGAGGCAAGCTTGCTCTTGCGGCGCGCATCCTCCTCAGCACGAGCACGGGCTTCGGCCTCGGCCTTGAGCCTCTCCTTCTCCTTGGCAATGGCTGTAGCCTTGCGCTGCTCCTCGCGACGCTTGGCAGCCTCGGCTAGACGCTGCTTGCGCGCTTCCTGATCAGCGGCCACGCGCTTCTTCTCCTCCTCGGCTGCCTGGCGGTCGGCCTCCTCCTTACGCTTCGCGAGCTCCTGTTTCCGGCGCTCAATCTGGGCCTTCACAGCTGCCTTCTTCTTCGCCTCGGCCTCCTCCCGCTTGGCAGCCTCTGCCGCCCGCTGGAGTGCAAGGACCGGCCCGGTTGCGGGCTTGACGCCGAGAGCCTTCGCGGCCATGCGCTCAGCCTGCGACAGCACACTGCTGCGGACGGGCTTCTTGCCGCTGCGGATCGACATGGTGTCGTCCTCGTCGTCGTCGAGCTCGTCCACTTCCTCCTCTTCCTCCTCTTCGTGGTCGGTCGATGAAGGAGCGGGGCGGGGAATGTTGGTGCGGATCGCAGAGCCAAGGTTGCTCTTCTTCAGCTTGGTAGTCTCCTTGGGCGGAGGCGAAATGACAATCTCGGGCATCTGGATCTTGGGCGCACGCTTGATCTTGAGAGGAGGCGTCTGAGGCGGTGTGGTCGACTCGAAACCAAAGTCGAGACCGGCGGTTCCGAGCGCCGAGGTGGGACCATCCTCAAAGGGCTCGTCGTCGTACTCGTCACCAATGTCGGGGGTGGGGAGCTCGGGGAGGTTGAATGAAGCATCAGCCTCGTCCGACTCGTCGTCGGCGTCGTCATCGTCCTCGTCGTCATCGACGACAATCGCAACGTCGCCCATCTGGTCCGAATTGTCCTCCGAGGTGGGCACAACCTTGGCCTTGGCGTCCGTCTTGGGCTGCTCGACCTTCTTGTCCGCCTCGGCCATGTCGCCCATGATGCGCGCGAGCTCGGCCTCGGCTGTCTCTTGCGCCTTCTTGTCCTCGGCCTCGCGGCGACGACGGACCTCGGGGTCCTCGGTGGCAGCGGCTAAGCCCAGGAGGCCAGCACCAAAGTTGCCGAGACCGCGAAGGAAGCCGCTGCTGGAGACAGCTGCGGGAGCAGGAGCAGCGGTGGGGACGGGTGCCTGGGTAGCGTTCGCGAGCTTGGCGGCGGAGGAGCTGTTCTTCTGCTTGGTTGCAGCAGCGGCCGCCATACGCTCGCGCAGCTCCTCGAGTTCACGGGAAACCTTGTCGCCACCAGCGGGGACAGAGGTGGGATTCTGGCGGATGGTGGAAGCGGCCGGGGTGCCGACGTTGGTGGAAGGGAGAGAGGTCGCCGAGCCAGGCTGGCGGGCGGCAAACTTGGAGCTGCGGACAGGCGACGGGGCCTTGCTGTCAAACCGGGCAACCTTCTGCTTGTGTTCGACAGCATCGGTCTCGGCCCCGTCCTCAGACTTGCGCTTGAGGCTGGCAGAAGCGATGCTCTTGCGCAGCGGGTCGTCGCCGAGAACGCTCGCACGGCCTTGGGTGACGGGCACGGGGCGGTCGCCGAGGGCCTGGCTGAGCCACGACGAGCGGACCTGACGAGCTGGGGCCGCCGCGGGGGCAGGCGCAGATTCCACCTTGATGGGGGAGGTGGCCTGCTTGGTGGGAGACTTGGTAGGGGAAGAGAGCTGAACGGGGAAAGGCACCTTCTTCATCGGAGAAGGGGATGGCGGTGCGCGCATAACGTCATCCTCGTCGGACGCCTCAATGTCGGTGTCGGCGTCGGGAGCGACCATCTCGGGCTCGACCTCCATTGCCTCCTCAGGCTCCTCGGTGAGGTGCACCTCGTCAACCTCAATGTCGTCATTAATCTCCTCCTGGGCAGCGGGCTCATCCACGGCGATCGGCTCGGGGGTGGGCTCGCGGACAGGAACCACAGGCTCCACCACTTCCGGCTCGGACTTGACGGGCACCGGGGACGGGGACTTGGGAACAGCGGAGCGGACAGTCTTCCGGGGGGTGGGCGCCTTGGGCTCCTCAACAGCGACCGTCTTCTTCGTACGAGTACGCTTCTTCTTCTCGGGCTCGCCGGCGTTCTCGTCCTCCATGACCTTTGCTTTGCCCTTGCCCTTGGTGTCCTTGACCTTGGGCTCCTTGGCCTTGGGCTTGAGCTGCAGCTTGGACACCTTGGCGAGTGGTGACTTTGACGGGGATGCCTGCTGAGGGAGACCCAGGCGGTGCGGCGAGTTGATCGACTGGTCCTGCAGGGGAGAGAACGGCTGGCGACCCTGATGGCATGAGCGAAATGCAAAACAAACCAAACACGGTGGCGCACTCACGTTTGGTGCGGGCGACTTGTCCGCGAGGGGGGACAGCGCAAGGCGGGCGTTAAAGTTCTTGATCTGCTCGGCGCGGGTCATGGTTGCGGTGAGCGCAGCGCGCGTCTTCTTGCCCGTCGCCGTACGCGAGGGTGTCTTGATGAGGTTGGCTACGGGGGCACTGGGCGTCAGACCAAACACTTCGGCTCCCGTGCAACATTATGATACTCACCCACGGCCCTGCGCCTGAATGTTGTCGAGGTAATCCTCGAGCCAGTCGTAGCCATCACGGTTGATGGATGCCTCGAGGCCAGCGAGGGCGCCGACGGCGGCCTGGCGCAACTTGGCCGAGAGGTCAAAGGTGTACTCGGGGAACGACTGGGCGGTGTCTGTTTGGGAGGCCATTTTGGCGGCGGGGTGGGGGTGTTGCGGGGGGATGGAGTCGATGCTGATTGTTATAGGGAAGAAGAGGGGGTGGATGGAGCGATGTGCTCTCTAGTATACTACCTTGAGAGTGTTTGGATGGGAGAGACAATGAAGAGAGAGGAGAGAGAATCGCTTCTTTGGTGTGGGACATAAACAAGTCAGCCGCGTCGGGATCAATTCAGGGGTCCACTTTTGATCCCGTCGTAAACGTGTGGTCTGTGGCAACCAACCTCCGTGGCAGCCCTGCATGGCCCTCCCTGCATGTATGACAGTGGACGTCAACGTTACGACTCGTGCATTGACTCGAGCAGGAACAGTAACAGTGACGAGAAGAGTGACGCTGGAATGTGACGGGGTGCGCTGAGTACGCATACAGGCCAAGCTCCCCTGAAGAAACACCTTGGCGTGACGAGCAGCAGCAGCAGCATGAGAGGCCATGTGAGGCTCCGGAAGCCAAGTGAGACCCAGGAAGTGGCTGTGGCCCTCCGGAGACATTATTGAATGCGTGAGAATGGATCTCACCGGGGGGGCAACTTCCCCGGAGCTGCCCCCCTCTGTATAGACCTTTGTAGCACAACAAAATGCCAATTAACACCGCTCGTTTCGCCCGGCGTGGTTCCTTGCAGCGCAGCCCATAAGCACCTGTATAGTTCAGACACAAGGTCAGTTGCTGAATCTGTATTGGGTATTCTGGAAAAGAAAGGAAAACACCGGTACACATGCATAAGTTGGTATCAATCAAGTCGGCGGTAGTTTGGCCACTGCTTCAGCTCCCATGGCCGCCCCGATCTGGGGATTCTTCATCACCATCTGGGCAAGCTCGGCTTGTATCTGGATGAGGTTGCGTTTCCTGCCCTCGACAAACTCGGCTTCCATACGAGAGAGCTCTTTCCCTACTTCACCAGGAGAGAAACTGAGGCTACTCTGGCCGTTCCGAGACAACTCGGTAGTGTGCACCCACGCGTCGCGGAGCTGCGTGAGGACTTGCTCTGTACGGGCCATGTATTCCTTCCACTCGTTGTACGTGGCATCGTATTCTGGGAGGCGCTCGGGGAACCGCTCAGCAATGTTGGGGCGTTCGCGCTCCTGCTCGAGCATTCCTCGAGTCCAGGGCGTCGCCTCGGCGTGGAAGTCTTCTGCGATGCTGAACTTGAATACGGTGATGAGGCCTTGGAGCTCCTTGTTGTTGGGGTGCGCGGCGGCAAGCGCGTCCACCCTCCGAACGTGCTCCTCGAACAGCGGAACCGTCGAGGTCATTGTTCGGAGGAGAAACGTAGCCATGATCTGGTGCATGTCGGGCCCGAGACTGCAGGCTCCCAGATGGTCATGGTTGTGGTCATTGTCTTGTTCATCTGCCCGCGCCGGAGGCTGAGAGCTGTTGGCAGGCGACTGGATTGAGCCCGACTGGGTAAGGGCGTCAGGAGTGGTTTGCGTGTGAGTCATTTGGGCGGCGTGAGAAGGAGTAAAGGTAAGAGTATAAGCCCAGTTCTCGCCTCTTCTTAAGTACTCGGGAGTCGGTGTCGCTCGATACATGCTGAAGGCAGTGCGTGGATGGCAAGCGTGGGTGTGGTTGAGAGGTTACACCCAAAGGGGGTGAAACGTCAGAGCAGCGCTTTAAAGAGTCAGACAGGTGAGTAGCAGTCCAACTGGAATGCGCTGTGCTGGTGCGTAGAGGGCCCAACACCTGGCATGCCCAGCATGCCCAGTCGCTCTTACACAGCACAAGCCAGCTCATACAGCCCACAAGACGGTTGAGAGCGGTGATTGGTGAGAGATGCGTCAGTGCATTTCAGAGGCAGTGTCAAGTCCGAAAAGCCCTGCTCGGAAGGTTCTCTGAAGAGCTGAACCAGGTGAGACAAATGAACCGTTCCCCCCACCGCATGCATTGTCGCCATCACCTCTGAGCTCTCTGTCGCCATCAACGCAATGTGCCCTCGTTTTCAATCTGCACTTTCCTCTTTGGTGGACGGAGGTGGCGACGGGACCAAATTTCCCGCCAGCCAGCCAGCCTCAGGAAAAACAAACAAACCCAAGCGCAGCCCCAGCCGTCATCCACCCTCACCCTCAACCCCCGATCCTTCTTGCGATCACAACAAGTCTCCATCCCACCATCACAACACGACACGCACAACGACGCACTTCCAACACGCCGATAAGACGCCATGTCCTACTTGACCGCGAGGGTGAGTCCGACGGCCAGCTGCGATATCGTTACTGACGCGACTGATTTCTTTCAACAGACGAAGAAGGTATGCTCTGATCCTCTTCTTGGTAGCTAACAGCAGGTGACGACGTACGGAAAGAAGAACAAGACAGTGAGTCCTGGCCTGTGTAGCCCTCTCGTATTTGATAAGCTGACAGGCAGCGAATCATCAACATTCATGCGGATCTCACACCGGACCGCCCGACAAGCGCTGGCTCCAGTGAAATGACGCCGACGAAGCCTTCCTCCAGGAGTGTGGCCGACCTCCCTGGGGGCCCGTCGCTCACAAAGCTCGGAAAGTTCGGCAGCACATACGCATCTGAGAATTACGACAGCGTGTTGATGGCGCCGGCAAAGGAAGCGCTCGCCAAGCCCGCGGCGAAGCCTGCCCGCCGCCCCCTCCAGGCGAAGAACATCCAGGACACTCCTCCTCTGACACCCGTCAAGGCGCCGCTGCAGTTGAAGGCGACCCCGACATTCACCCCAGTCCGCAAGCAGCACTCGTTTACCAAGATCGTTGAGAGCGTGAGCTCGCGGTCGAGCTCGGACTCCGAGCCCGTGCTTCGAAAAAGGGCGGTTCGCAAGCGCCGTGTCGTCATCCCCCCGTCACTGTCAGCTGGTCCCAGTTCCCCCTGCCGTGACTCGCCGGCCCAGCAGAAGGTCAGCCGCGGTGGACACCCATTGCGCCAAATCCACATCCCGTCTCCAATGCGTGGGGCTGCGGACACGTGCCGGACAGATCTCACAGAGCGGCTCGCAGCAGTCGAGATTGACGAGATGCAGATGCTGGTCGATGAACCGGCGGTGCGCACCTCCCGTCGTGCGAGCACATTAGACGAAATTGTCCTGCCCGAACTGCCGTCCAACCTGCCCGAGGTGCTCGAGATTGCCCCACCACCGACAGCCGACCCGATGGCCGAGCTCCTCAACCACTGCAGCTACCACCAGGCTGTCCCATTCGAGTCTGTCTTCACTCTCCCCGCGCTCGTTGCCTGCCTTCCGGGACAGCTCCGCCGTGGTTCCAAGCCGATTGTCAACAAGATTGGCGAGGCGTCGTTCTCCGAGGTCTTTAGTGTCAAGGCGTCCAAAGATGCCGTCGAGGCCGTTGTCAAGATTATCCCTCTGCTGGACGGCCCGCCGGCCACCACGCCGTCCGACTCGGACTCTGAGTCCGAGCAGTTCCCGGAATGCAGCGAGATTACCGAGGTGGTCCGCGAGATCAAGTTGACCCGCCACATGGGCTTTGTCCCCGGAGGTGGCTTCATCGACTTCCTGGGGTGAGTTGTTCCAAGCAAGTTCTCGACTAACGCCAGCGCGTTTGTCGTCCAGGGCGCATACCCCAAGGCAATGCTCACGGAGTGGGATCAGTACGATGAGCGAGAGGGCTCCGAGAACATTCGTCCAGGTGGGTTCACAGCGCGAGTCTCACTGACCCCATTAGACGCCTTTACCTCCTCGCAGCGCTACGTTTTCCTCGTGCTCTCGGACGGCGGCGACGACCTGGAGAGCTACCAGTTTGATCACTCCAAGGGGTGGGTCCAGGCTGCTGCTGTATTCTGGCAGGTGGCCGATGCGCTCGCGCGCGCCGAGGAATGGACAAAATTTGAGGTAAGCTCCGCTGGAAACGATGGCAAGCTGACAGCAGCACCGCGACCTGCACGAGGGCCAGATCCTCGTCGCCAAGGCTGAGATGCGCGACGCATTGGCGCCCGTCGCAAACTACCTCGACCCGGACGAGACGGCGGTCCGCACGTCAATAATCGACTTTGGTCTCTCGCGCCTGCAGCTCAACTCTGCTCCGATAGGCACGCAACTGCCTGCAGAGTGCTACAGCGGCAAAGGCGATCAGTGGGACGTGTACCGCGCGATGCGGGCGCTCATCGAGATCGACGGGCACGACACTGCGGCGGCGTGGGACGACTTCTTCCCCCGCACCAACGTGCTGTGGCTGCACTATTTGTGTAGGAGGCTACTGCACTTTACCAAGACCCTGCGCAAGGCTGTCCCGCGGCGTGCGAGCAGCAGCACCACCTCCCGCCGCGCGCCCGCCAAGGACCCCGTACGCATGCGGTGCGATGCAGCGTACGCGATGCTCACGACCGTCGAGCGCGAGATTCTCGGCAGCAGCAGCACCACAAGCGCGCCGAAGCGCGGCAGGAAGCCGCAGCAGCAGCAGCACTCGGCGGGCTTCGCGTCCGCGGGCGACGTCATGGCGTGGGGCCGGATTCAAGGCTGGGTCGCTTAAGAAGGAGTTTGTCAAAGTTGGAGAAGTTTGAAGATCACTGTAATTCCTAGTCGTCTGTTCGTGGACGCCATGCATGATATTAACCCAATCACCAGTAGCCTAGTACATTCTCTTCGCTTCTGCTGCTGCTTCTATCTAAGCGTCGTTGGCGTTCATGGCGGCGGCAAACTTGTCAATAGGGATGTGGCCGATCCAGCCGGTGGTGCCAAAGCCGCCAATGTAGTAGATGTCGAACGGGTCGAGGCGGGCCCAGGAGCTGGTGTGCGCGCCGTTGGGGTCGGCGGGGAACCACCAGCGCGCGTCGGGGTGGTACTGCGCATAGCACTCGCGGAGGCGCGCGTCCTCCTCGGGGGTAATGTCGTTGAGGATCGTGAGGTTCTGGGAGAGCGTGTGAGCATGGCTGGGTCTACGAGATTTCAGGTATCAGGGGACTCACGCCCATGAGGGCGACGCGCGGCTGGGCGTACTCGCTGATGCCCTTCTTGATTGGCGTCTGCAGCGCATATGTCGCGCGGCCGCCGTTGGCCTTGATGTTGCGCGTCATGAGCGAGATGGGCATCGTGATGAAGGTGAGCGCTCCGTCCGAGTGGCAGGGGGCGTCTGGGCGTCAGCGTTGTGTCCGTGTCCCAGCCACGAGACCAGCCCTCCGCTGCGAGTTCAAAGAGGGAACAGCGGAAGATCTGCCACGCGAGGACTCACGAGACTGTATTGCCAAGGTGGGCCCGTCATCACGGTCAAGGTCAAAGCCAGAATGAATATCAAGGTCCAGTCACCAGAGAGAAGAGGAGAAAGTGTCAGCTTCTACGTGTAATGAGGAGGCAAGCAAGCTGGCATACCTCCATCAGCGCGTACGGCTGGCCTGTTAACGTCAGTATGCTGCACGATGTAGCGAGCTGAACACTTACCGGCGTTGGCGTGGTTCGGGGGGAACACACTCGACATGGTGCCGGTGGTGATTGTCTTGGCCAGGTTGGCCGCGGAGCGGACTGGGATCAGCTACGCCGGCAGTGGTTGGTGGGGTGCCAGGGAGAGCTCTCCGGCACAGTGACTGGGGCTATTCGACGCTACGCAGGCCTTCATGTACGCAATGCGCTTTCTGCAGGAATGCGTTCGTCTCTGCATCTACTCGCAACAGCTCTGCAGGTGAAGGGAAATGCAGATGCCGCGCGCAACACCTGCACAATCATTCAGGTGGCTGGTCGGTGGCAAACGCACCAGCGTCGTCCGCGGTCTCGCGGGCCATGGCCTTGGGCTCGTTGAAGGCGACCTGGCCGGGGGCGGCGGCAGCAGCGGCAGCGAGGGTGAGCAGCGACGCGACGAGCATGGTAGGAGAAAAGTTAGATGTCGTGTGGAGAGCGATGGAGACTGCAGACTGCGGTGTGGGGGGAGTGGTTATACGTTGCCTGGCCTGCCTGGCGTCCCGCTCCGGGGACTCTGGAACTGACCCCGGCCGGCGCGTCGCGTGATTATCTCTTGGCTGTTGTCTTGGAACTGGGTGGCTGGGCGTTCGGCCGATAAGCGCAGCGAGAGCAGCCAGAGAAATGGGCATCGGCGGCATGCATGGGCATTTCTGGGCCTGGCTGGCAGAGTGCCAAGAGCACGAATGCGTATGTAGGCCGAAGTGATCAGCGCCCTTGCTATCTGATAAAGGGAGTCGGCGAAGCCAGTCGGGTCCGGGCGAATCAGAGAGCAATGTCAGACGTCCATGTCGGCTCAGTCGAGGTCACCGCAAAGGCGAGGTCGGGCAAACCGGCGGCAATACGATTATCCTCTCGGCGCTTGGACATGCATGCATTGTCCTCTACATATTTGTTCTCACGATGCAAGACACATGCATGGCGAGTGACCGGAGGTCCATGCATGCAGCGAGTCGCAGGAGCACGGAGCGCAGTCTGCACTCAACGTCCCATTCGTCCTCGTCTGGCCGGAACTAAACAGGAGGACCTTTTAACAGTGGACGCGTGGCTCTCACGCTCACATTTGCTCCCGTGCCCGCTGCATCTGAAAGTGCCACATCTGCCTCGGCGATATGGAGAATGCGGAAGCAAAAGTCCAAACTATTTTCACTGGCGACACTGTGTCTGGCCCTGGCAGATGCACCATGGTGCAGAGTGGCAGCGTGGTTGCTGGCGGGCTGGTGCTGGCTGCTGGCTGCTGCTGCTTCCCCTCCCTCCCCAGTGTCCACACTCGAGACTTGTGAGCACACCTCAATTCCATCCTTCAAGACCACCCCCCGAAAAGTGACCAAAAATGGTACGCAAACCCACGCCCACAGCGAGCACGGCGACACGCCCGTCGAACAGGAAACGATCGATACACGACAGATGAGACGCGCGCGATTCCGCAGACGGATGGCGATGGCGGCTGTTGGATTGGCTGGCAGATGGAGGATGGCGTTGAGGACCAATCTCTTGGTGGCGCGAAAGCTTCCTCCCTCACCCGTGAGGGGAGGTGCTGCCGGTCTGGAGAGCAGAGAGAGAAGAGAGCCCACAGCGTCGCCGTCGCCGCCGTCCTGGAATCGCCGTGCGCATTTTCGTCTGTCGTAAAATTATCGTCTGGAGTCCTGGTCGTCTGCCATGTCGCCGCACTCTGCTTCAGCGCAGAATACTGACTCTTTCTCCAGGACCCCAACGGCCCCGTCACCCTTCGCACCTCGAAGTTCATCACCAACCGCCTGCTTAACCGCAAGCAGTTCGTGGTCACTGTCACCCACCCCACCCGCGCCAACCTCTCGCGCGTTGAGCTCGGCGAGCGCCTCGCCCAGCTTTACAAGTCCGAGAAGGAGCGCGTCGTCGTCTTCGGTCTCCGCACCAAGTTCGGCGGTGGTGTCACCTCGGGCTTCGGTCTCATCTACGACGACGAGGAGTCGCAGAAGAAGTTCGAGCCCCGCTACCGTCTCGTCCGCGTGAGTACCAGCAGGCAATCTTCATTGCCCTTACATGGAACAACCGCTGACCCCTACAGGCTGGCATGGCCACCAAGGTCGAGAAGGCCGGCCGCAAGCTCCGCAAGGAGCGCAAGAACCGTCAGAAGAAGGTAAGTCATTTCACAACCCTGAAAAACATTTTTGTTCTTCTTTCCACCACCACCCACATTACATCCCCAACCTCTTCTCCTCTACATCATGAGCATGCGCTGACTTGTACAGGTTCGTGGCACCACCAAGGCCAAGGCCGGTGACGCCAAGAAGAAGTAAACTCCTCAAAACGTCTGATTTGGGAGTTTGCTCTTCGAGCCGATGGTGGCAGTTCGTTCGACTGTATTCTTTACCCGCATATGGAGATGGATCCTCCTTACGGCATCATGACTTGCCCGAGTCTGGCCAGTGTTGCGTGCACGTCCGGAGAGACACTTACGCTTGAGGATGCGACAGGGCCGGGATGGGATGGGGCAGCATTGCGTAGATCAAGTACTGATGAGGTTGCAGAAGGCGTACTGACCTTGGCCGAGGATCACGTGATGACTGACGACCAATTGGTACACAGCACATGAGATTGACACCTCCCACACAGCTGACCTTTTGCGGCTGGTACCGCACTGTATATGCTACCTTATAGTTACATGTGAATACATGAATGTTTTATGTTTTGTATCTCTGATCGTGGCGGGCACGCACATGTGGTCACTATGGATTGATGGTGTATGGGTTGGATCTGTATCGGGCGCTGCAGGTGGCTCAGATGGGTTCGTGGCGGGCGCGCGCTGGCTTCGTCTCCTTATCGGCGGCCTGCTTGTTCACAAAGCGGGCCTCTGTGATGCCCTCTCATTCCTCCGCCTCTGCGAGCTGTCAGTGTAAGCCTGGCATAGGAGTCACCATGCCTCTTGCCCTTGGCGCGGGCCTTACTGGCGCGGCTCCTGCCCTGGTTGTACAGACTGAAGCCAGAATGTTGCTGCTGTGTGGCGCCAACCTCCACTTTTGGGCCCCCTTCACGGTGGGCAGGAGCTCATAACATGTTGCGATTCCCTCAGTTTGAACGCTCTAGGAGCAGTATTGCATGGACAGGAAATGGCTATGAGCTCTGGGTCGTGCTGTAGCTCAGTTTGGTTCAGAGGTGCAGGGGAAGGTGTGGCGAAACGCATGTGACATCCAACCTGTCGAGTGTGACCGTCGCCGCCACTTTTGTCAGCTTGGTGGTGAATCCAAGTTGCTTTGCTTCCTTCTCGTCCTCCTATCGCTCCTTGAGGGCGCGCGTCATCTTCTCAGTCTACTTCTCCACGCCTGCTGTCAGAGAATGAGCTGTGTGGTCACTCACCATGGTCATCGTTCTTAGACTGGGCTGTTTGCTTTTGCCTTTTCGCATGGTTGTAGTCGTACCGCGCCTGGGCCAGAATGGTGGACGCGCGCATGACGTGGCGCGTACCGTCTGAACTCTCGCCGGACAGGCTTTCCTAGGTGAAACCCGGGGGACCAGGTGGTGCGAAAATGGGCGTTGTAGGCGTGTGGGAATGCGCGCCACGCATCGTACATCGCCGATCTCCTGGGCAGTCCGGGGTCAAACTCCAGCACTCGTCTGCCACTCTCCCTCCACCTCATGCACTCACTTTCCGTTTTTGTAAGCTTCCATGTGGGTGCGCTCACGCTCGTCCGCCCCGCCCCCGATGACCGAGTCGTCGTTGGCGAACTTGGGGGCGGCGGTGGCGGATCCATGGTAGATCCAAGCCTTGAGTTCGGGAACTCTGGCTTGGGACGAGCAAGAAGACGTACGTGCAGTACGTGAAGATTCCCCTGGATGGAGGCAGGGCAAGCAGGTCGGCAACTCCAGGAGGGGAGTCTGAGGTCAGGATTTGCTCCATCCCTCGAGACAGCCCCGCATACAGGCGCGTTGTCCAGATCTGGCACGCATCCGCCCGTTGCAACTCCCTCTCCCAGTACGGAATCGCCATCCGGCTGCGGAGAACACGCAGCACCGAGGCGGCCTTCTCGGCAAAGGCTGGTGCGGGGGGGACGCAGTGGTCGTCGATCTGTCCCCAGTCCTGCTGGGTCAGACCCGCGGGCCCTTGGAACTCCGGGATAGAGGAGTCCGCCGGGAGGTTAATAAGTGTGTCCCGGGCAGTGGGGAAAAAACCAACCAACCAAAACCCGAAAAAAAAAAAAACCCCCCGCATCCTCACTAGCGTTCATTGTCGAGTTGGCTGGACTGCATCCTAGTACAGCTCAGAAGGCTTCCTACCAGCTTCGGTGCGTGTTTTTAAGCGTCCTTGGGCTGTTTGGTGGATTATTTCTTCGTCCGCCAGCCTAGAGGAGATGGATCTTTATGCAGCATGACCTTCTTGACGGTCCCAGTTTTTGCCACAAGTCCCAGTGACGATTCATGCCGGTGAACAGCAACTAATGTATATTGACGCAGCGGCTTGGTAGCGTTCTGACCTGGGTCCTGGTGGTGCAATGTGGAATCGCACTGAAAGTCTGACCCTCTGCCGCGAGTGTTGTGAAAGTCTTTCCGTGATGACCACTCACTGGCGCTTCAACTCTCCTCTCAACAGCACGCACGTTGGCTGCTGCTGTTGGGATACCTTACACCAGGTGCTGATGGCTCTCACAGTCCCATTTTCCCCCTTTTTCTCGTTTCCCGCGCCAAGAAAAAGCTTCGACCTCGGACAGGTTTGAACTGTCGATCTCCCGATGACCGTTCGTAACAGTAACAGTCGGACGCCTTAACCAGCTTGGCCACGAAGTCTGGTGCTTTCTACCCCAATCGAGCGGGTGACCCTGTCATGGCAAGCTCCGAGGCGCAGCAGGGATCCTTACTGGTGACAAATTCTACTGAACTCAGAAGGCTCATGTTCTTTGGCCCTGGTAGCTTTGTGGGGGTCATTCAGAGAGACAGCGGACGCCGAGGCGACGCAGCATTTGCTCTGGAAATGGGGTCGGGGGAAAGGCACGACTTTCTACGCTTCAACATGCCCTAGAGCTTCTATCTGAGCAACTGGAGGGAAAGGAGACCCACCGCCGCTTGGCCTTCACTGTCGGAGCAGCAACTCGACCTTTGCGGAACACCGTACGTGCACCTGCTTCCTGGAGCAATCCAGTGCTTGACATGGATCATCATCTCCTCTCGGCTTCTCGCGGCTTGGAGGTGGAGCATTGCGGTGCTTTGTGGCTGTGGCTCTTTGCATGCTTTCTTTGGGCATTTTTCGCGAATTATTTGGTTTACAGGCCCGTGCTCATTCCACAGGCTCCGAGCGCACCAGAGATGCAGTACATCGACCACGGTGAGATGGACAGATGAGGACGCACGGGGGAACCACGGGGTTTGCGTCAAGCCTCGTGCATACCTCTTCCTGCCATACTCGACGGATTGACGGATGGCCAAGTTGAGCTGTAGAGCTTGAAATAGGATGGGCAGTGGCGGCTGTGTTGAATAAGGAATGTGAATGTAGAGTCGTATAGATCCGCAGCGAAACAGAACAATTGTCAACGGCATGGCGCTCTTGCACAGCCCGTTGTGTGACATTGATTGCATACACACGTCGTTTCCTTTGCTTGGCGTGGTCATTGGAGGGCCTCGATGCATCGCTCTGACGGTCGACAGTGCCTCAATACACCGCTATGCTGCTGTCGAAGCAACGTCCATCTCTTCCTTGTCATATATTCAGCAAAGAGAGTTCTTTCACTGGAATCTTCGCCACTCCCATCTCGACCACTACCAGAATGCGACCCACCCAAGACCCCCTCCTCGCCGAGGTCCCCACTCTAGAGTATTCATACCAGCCCACCGCGCGTCTCGTACGTCCCCTCTAGTCCGGATCCCAGCTCACCCCGCTAGACATACTCGCCCGTGCCCATGGAGAAAACGCCCGAGGTCAAGGAGCCGCCTGACGAGTCGACCTGCACGCTTTGCAAGACGTGCCTGAGCGAGTTCTGCTGCTCCTGCGAGATGTACCGCGGGTGCTGCGACGGCATGTGCGACTGCTCCCCCAAGTGCTGGAGCGACTGGATATGCGGATGCTTCTGCGGGTTCTTCCGTGGTGGTGGCTCGTGCTAGGCTGGGACGGGAACAGAGGTGCAGTGACGTGATAGACGAACGATACGATACTGTTACGACCATCGAGCGCGCAGGCGCGTTATAGCAAGAACATGACACATTCCAACCCGCCTCTGCCAGTCAGGATGGCCAGGGCCAGCGACCATGAGCCCAAAGGCAAGGTTGCAAAGTTGCAAAGATGCTGAGCAGCTCGATGCGTACATGCGGGTCTCGCGGGTCTGTCTCCCTCGTTTGCGATCGCTTGGCTGTTTGGTGCCGAGGCTCCCTCATGTACGGCACGTACCCCGCATTCAGTCCCAGATATCTCCCGAGCACTCCGTAGTGACAAAGATACATAGCACAATAGGTCGCCTGCAGCCCTTACTTCTTCTCCTCGGTGGCCTTGGTGGCCTCCTCATCCTTAATCCTCTTAAACTCCTCGCGGGTGATGACGTGCTCGAACGCGTTTCCGACAAGGGCACCGTACATGGAGGTGGTGGGGCGACCGGGGACGACAGGGGAGCGGTCCTCGCGCTGGCCGAACGAGGTCGAGAACTTGAGGCCCTTGTCGGCGGTCACGACGAGCCACCTGGGGCCGTTGGAGAGGATGAGGGAGCCTCCACTCAAGTTGGCGAGCGCGCCACCCTCGAGGATGAACACGTACGCCTCGTAGTGGGGGTCCTGGGGGCCGACCTCGGGGCCCATCGCGATGCGAAAGTGGAGAGCGCCGTCCTTGACAAATGACATGAACTTGCCGCTGCCGGTCGCCTCATCGATCGCGTCCATGTCCGCGTCGGTCAGGGCAGTGTTGACCATGGCGGCCGAGGCGATCTCTCCGGACGGCTCAGCGATGATCGCCCACGAGTAGGTCTCGCCCTCAAGAGTGGCGGGGTTCACACCAGGCTTGCCAACGACCTGGACATTCGCCTTGAGCGACAGCTTGACGCCCTCGGGGAGCTTCGAGGTGAAGGCGGGAGCAACGAGGAGAGCCTCGACGACCTTCGGGTGCTGGAGGTTGTCGATGATCTGGTCCATCGAGGGGCCGGCGGCGGCGGAGGGCTCGGCAGGCTTCTGTCAGCTCGTACTCATGCCGGGGAGCTCACAGTAGGGGCGGCCATGGTGGATGCTGGGGTGTGGTAGGTGGTGATGTCAAAGTCGTTGTTACTTGACGCCTGGCTCGGGAAATTAATTTCTGAAAATGCGGGGCCCAAGGAAATCCGCGTGAAAACCACGCACAAAGGACCCGTCGTTATTTACGTAATGGGTATTTACAGGCCTCCACTCTCGCATCTCGCCCTGGACTATTTGTTGACAAGTTGGGGGTTGACTGTATTCACCGTCACCACTACCACTACCACCATCATCATCATGGACGCCCGCCAGCAACTCATCGACTCCGTCGCCGCCCTCGTCGAGGGACATATGGCTCAGTATGACCCCTCGCACGACTGGGCACACGGTGAGGTCTTCGTCTGCGTTACCATACCTAACATCAGTCCAACGCGTCCGCCGCGGCGCGCTCAAGCTCGCGTCCACGATCCCTGGCATCGACCTCCTCGTCGTTGAGCTTGCCGCGCTCATGCACGACCTGACTGACTGTAAGCCGTCTGCAACATCATACAACTAACAGCAGCGAAATACGCGGACACGAAGCAGGCGTCCCTGTCGGACATCCGCCGCGAGGTGATGGACCCGTCGCCGGCCATTTCGGCGGAGCAGGCCGAGCTCGTGCTCCGCATCATCCCGTCCGTGTCGTGGAGCAAGGAGCAGAAGATGCGCAAGGCCGGGACGTGGGGAGCGTGGCAGGACGGGTGTGCGGAGCTGCATGCCGTCCAGGACTCGGACCGCCTCGATGCCGTCGGCGCGGTCGGCATCCTTCGTTGTGCCGCGTTCTCAGGCGTCCGCGGACGTTACCTCATCGAGGAGAAGAAGGGAGAGGAACTCGGCGCGGAGGGACACTTCTACGACAAGTTGTTGCGGATCCGCGAGTTCATGAAGGTGAGCACCGGTGTCAGCTGGCCAGGAAGATGCAGTGAGCTGACGACAGACGGACGCGGGAAGGCAGGAGGCGGACCGCAGGCACAAGACAATGGTGGACATGCTCGCAGCGTTGGACGCCGAGCGTGAGTGGCTTGCATAGTGTCGGGGATGGAGTAGTGGCACACTCTAAAGTGTCGACCGTTGTAGGCAGTACGATGATTCAGATTTGCTCATCTGTCACCCGCCCGTAGGCAGCATACCGCTGGGTGGCACCTGGCTAGCCGCTTCGCTCACCACTGGTCGTTGGGCCAATCCACCACTCACCGTCTCATATACTATCAACCGAGTCCCTTCTCCCATATCCAAAAAGCAATGCTGGCTGATGCCAGCACTGAAGGCCACGACGGGGATCGAACCCGCGATCTCCTGATTACTCAATCGTAGTCAGACGCCGTACCATTTGGCCACGCGACCGAGATATTTTTAACATTTCCCTGATCGTCCTGTTTTCCCGCACTTCCCTCACTCGATGTCCACATGCTTCGGTGCCGAGCTCATGTCGCACTCCGCCACCGTATCTGCCCTGCTCTCTACTCTTCGCTACATGTCCCTGATGATCACTCACTCGCTCATGCTCTCACAATGGGAGAATACCACCTGCCGCACTCACCGCAGTTCCGCGTGCTGGACCGCTTCAGCACACTGCCCGACTCCGCGGAGGGCGAGGACGGGTACGTCGCGTGGTGGCCGCTGCTGTGTGCAACACTGGACCGGAAAGTCGCCTCGGCGTCGGACGCGATAGGCATCATGGACGAGATAGCAGTGCTTCTACGCGGCACTTCGGGCGACTACGAAACCCTCCGGTCCGTGCTGCCACCCTACATCTCTGCGTGGCCCAAGATCCTCGCTGCTGCAAGGAGCATAACGGCTCTGCCGGCCACATTACCACTCATGAGAGCGGGAGAAGTGCGCCGTCTCTCCCGCACACACCTCCGAGGCCTCGTCGCGCACCAGTTTCTCGCCTCCCTCGGGCACCCCGCCCACCGTCCCCCGGACGGCTGGAGCGACTTTGACATCTGGTACCACTCCGAACAGCGCCATCCCACCGCTGCGGCGATGTACATTACGTCCGTTCTCGAGTTCCTCTCCGACGACTCTGAATCATGGAGTGAGATCCAGTTTGAGCTCCGTGCGCCTGTCGCCCCCGACCTCAGCAAGCCGATGCGCAGCCTGCATGTATCTCACGTGGAGACATTTACTGCCCCCCACCCCGCCGCTGGCAGTATGGTCGTTTCGGCGAACACAATCATCGGGTTCGGCCAGAGCGCGACGCAGGAAGAGGTGTACTTTGGCACCGCGCCCGCAATATGCCCTGCTGTCCTGTTTCTACCGCCGCTGGACGCCAACGTGCTCGTGGTATCCGGCATTGCGTGTGTGCTGCAAATCACCGGCGCGGGTCGCAACATCTCGTGGACGGTGCTACCGCGATCCCGCCCCGCTCTGCACACTTTCCTCCTCATGGACGCGCTCGAGCTGGACGAAGACGAAGCGCACGCCAACCTCGCGCCCTCAAACATCGATCGCGAGCTGCAGAAGGCGACCACCGCGTTTATTGGCAGCAGACAAGTGTCGGCGCCGCCGTGGGGGTGCGGGGCGTTCTGTGGGGACCCCGCCGTCAAGCTCGTGATACTGTGGATGGCGGCGTCAGCGGCCGGCGCAGAGCTCGAGCTCGTGGTGGGCCCGAGAGATCGGGAGGTGGCACGGGCGATTCTGGCGTGGTCTGATAAATGGACAGGGACGGCGGAGGAGCTCCGGACGTGCCTCGGGGCAGTACCGATTGAGTCGCGCGGGTTGGGCGTCATCACGGCTCTCGGGAAGGCGGCGGCGAGCGCACATCCATAGTCTGCACATTGTAGAGATGTGGAGCGCATGATACACGTCGTGGTCTTCACAGTGCTTGGGAGAGAGGTTCCCGAAGTCGTGGGACCAAAACTGGTATGCCCCCTCTAGCTGGACAATCAAGGGGCATCCCACCCCTCTTCATACATTGGACCTGGTTTAATAACTCAACAACCACACCGCCCAGGAGAGAACGTACGCCTGACCACTGCCGACTCTCGCACAGGCCGAAAAAGAAACTCCAAGCTTCACGCTTGGAGATCCTGGACGAGTTAGGAATCGAACCAAAGACCTTGTCAAGATGTAGGTGCTAATGACACGCTCTACCAACTGAGCTACACGCCCGGGGATGTCAATCGTTTCGGCACTGCCGCCGCCACTGATACTGATGCCCAGCTGCTTCGCTTATCGTTCGTGGAATGAGACGACGTTGTGGGACTCTTGTGATCTGCTGCATCTGATACTCTCTGCACACATCGACTCCTGAGATCCAAAAAGCTACGGGCCACCTAACCTATAGGTTGCTGACGAGGTGGACAGCGTGCGCGCCGAGGGCCCACTGGCGCATGAGCTTGCCGGCGATGGCTGTGTCGGGCGGCAGGCGGGTGAAGCCTGCGTAGGGGTCGACGGGCTTGTCCTCGTCGGCCTCCTGGCCCTTGCCCTTCTGAGCATCGTTGAGCTGCTTGTAGTCGCCCTTAGTAAACGTGGAACCGCTGGCGCTCATCGCGACACGCGCGACGACCTCGCGGGGGAACCACTCGCAGTGCTCGAGCTCCTTGTCGAGGTCGAGGCGKRTCGTCTGGTTCTCCTTTGCGCGGCCAAAGCAGCCGACCATGAGGTTGGCCGGGTACGGCCACGGCTGGCACGACGAGTAGGACACGGGGCCGACCTCGATACCTGCCTCCTCGAGCACCTCGCGGCGGACAGCCTCCTCGAACGACTCTCCGGGCTCGATAAAGCCGGCGAGACACGAGTACATGCCTGAGGTCAGCGGTAGTCTAGTGGTAGCACGCAAAGTAGCATGCGTATGGGACTCACCCTTGGGCCACATCTTCTGCCTGCCGAGGAGCATCTTGTCGCCTGTCGAGTCGAGGATGCCCATGATGATGACGGGGTCGGTGCGGGGGTAGCAGAAGTTGTGGAGGCCCTGGGTGGACCAGCAGGGCTTGGCACCCTCCTCGACAGCGGTGACGCAGGAGCGCTTCCAACCGCCCCAGAGCGAGTAGGTCTTGGAGCCGCACGCCTGGCAGAACTGGTGGCGGAAGTTCCAGTCAATGAGGGGACGGGCTGATGCGAAGACGCCAGCCTCCCAGGGGGTCATGAGCGAGCCGGCTACGCGCGACTCGGCAAACTCGCCACCAAAGGCAGCCGCGTCGATACCGACGGCACTGGCGTCGAGGGCAAAGTAGGGAGTGCCGGTGGGGTTGTTGAGGTCCTCTCCGCGGGGGACGGCGCGTTCGTCAATGCCGATAAACACGAGGCCGGGGAGAGTGTACGGGAGTCGCACGCTCTCGTAGACCTTCTGCTTCTTGACGTCGGTCACCTCTGGCGGGTGGGTGCCAAACTTGCCGCCGAGGAACGGCTCAACCTGCTCGTACGACAGGAACTGAAGGCTGCCGATGTTGCCCTTCTGCACGAGCGGGTTTCCCTTGCTGGGAGTCAGCGCGAGAAAGCAGGAGGACACACTTGAAGAGGAGGAACTTTGCCTTGACGAGGTAGCCGTTCAGCTTGTCCGGCATCGAGCGCTGGAACGAGAGGCGGTTGAGCGGGGGCGCTCCGGCATAGAAGCTGCGGTCAGCTAAGATGAGGCTCGGACTAGCTCACTTGACAATGTCCTTCTGCATGATGAGGGTGCGTCGGGAGACGGGAGATCGGGGGGTCCAGGCAAGAGAGCGGGTGGAGCGAGATAATATAGTCCGTGCAAGTGCAGGTGCAAGGAACATGCAATGATGGATGAGGCCGTCGTGGAGGGGATGGGAAGAGAGGGAGAGGGAGGTGGATGTGGTGGGGTTGGATGGTTCAAGTTCAAGTGGGCGTCCCGGCTACTGCTGGCCGATCTCACTTGATTACCTCATCGGCCATCTCCATAGTAAGCGTCGGCATTCCACTCTCCGCTCCTAATCCCATTACAACGCGGGGATCCCAGCATGGCCGCGGCGGCGGTGGAGGCGGGGCACACGCCCTGTGCAGTCACGACGAGCTGTCCGCTGATCGCGAGGTAGAGGTTAGTCGCCATGCATCCAGGGAGTGGCTGCGCCGCTGCGCGCCGTCGTTGCTCTCTCATTCCATCGTTCCAGGCCGAGTCCGAAAGCGGGTGAACACAAATAAGTACGCCGCGCCGATACATAGGTTATTCAGGCACCTCCACCACAGTTTCCATCGAAAGACTCGACTTGATCCCACCTACTCACTCACTCACTTGCTCCCTTCTTCCTGGTCACACCAAGAACCACCCTGTGGGACGGATCCACCCACCATGTCTCCCCCCCGAGTGCACCTCGGAACGCTAGAGATTGCGCACAGAGACGCCGCTGGGCCGTCGACTCCAGCAGCTCCACACGAGTCTGGGTGGTCGCCACTGGGCTCCACCGAGCTCGACCTCGGACCGTGGGCAGAAGGTGAAGGGGATAAGCTCCACTTACTCCGCCGCTGTCTCGGAGATTCGGTTCTCGATGTGCAGGCCACTTATCAGGAGCTCCCGTACGCTACGGTTGTCCGTATCGCCCTCCGGCCGCACGACTCGCTCCGGTCGCCTATCGGTCCGACGAAAGCCAAGCTCGCCCGCCAGCTGTTCGCTCTTCTCAACAAGAACTGGGATGGAGGCGGTGATCCACTGGTGAAAGAGTCTGTAGGTGGCTGCTCCCCGGACGGAAAGCTCACGCGCGCAGGACGCAGAACTGGGCACCACCATTCAGAACGTCTACGCCCTGATAGATTCGCCGCCAGAACCGCACTTTGGGCCAGGTGACTTTCTCGGCGATCAAGAGGTGTTTGCCGCTCTCACAAACTACGACAACCCCGCGGGAGTTACGACCTTGATGTACAAGTACCAAATCGTGAGCTTAGCGAAGAACATTGTTAGCTGACAGCAGCGCTCGGTGGCGCGGATGCTGCACATGGAGTCACAACCCGACATGCTCATCGACCCGAGCTATACGACTTTCTCTGACGCCAAGACGGGAGAGCCTTACTACGTAAACCTCAAGACTATGAGCATACTGCGCTACCCCGACCGCTACCCGCTGCCGAAAGGCGGTATACTCTGCGAGCAGATGGGTGTTGGCAAGACCCTCATCTGCCTTGCCCTCGTCCTGGCGTCTCGACACCAACCGACGCAGCCTCCGAAGGACAACGAACATGTGACTGAGGTATACACCGATGTTGCGCTGCGCGAGTATTCGACCGCGTCCGCCGCGGCGATGCGTGATGCGGTCGGAGAGCCGCGCCATACGGTCACAGGAACGCCGTCACTTGCCTCCATGTGCGCCGACATGGTCGCGCTCCACCACCCCGGTGTAGACAAAACTTGTCCATGGGCGCTTACGCCGTCGTCCGAGGCCCTTCTCCGTCAGCGCATGTGCGTCTACTACCGCTTCCCGCCCCCCGTCCGACTGCCTCGCGGCGCCAAGCAGGTGCCCAACTTTCTCCCGGAGAAGTTCATCCTCGCCCAGTCGACGCTCGTTGTTGTGCCCCAGATCCTCGTTGCGCAGTGGCTTTCCGAGTCGGAGACGCATCTCGAGGAGGGTGCCCTTAGGATCTTCGTCCTCGGGCACAAGCAGAAGCTGCCACCAATCGCAACATTGGTCCAGTATGATATTATCCTGCTCAGTGTCGAGCAGTTCAGTGCCGAAGGAAAGAGGCCCGACGATTTTGCGTACGAGACCGAGCTCATGAAAGCGCGCTGGAAGAGAATCATCTTGGGTAAGCTTGGCTTCCCTTGGACAAAGCTGATAAGCAGACGAGGGAGTCCACGCAAACAGCCTCACTAGCAACTCGATGATGCTGGCAAAAGCCCTCCGCATTGAGCGTCGATGGATCGTCAGCGGAACTCCCACGACACGCCTGAAGCAAGGCACTGAGGACGCTGAAAAGTCGTTCCTCGAGTCCGAGGGCTTGGCGCCCGCCAAGGGCTCGCGGAGTGGAACGCCGACAATCGCCCGACCCAGAGGGAGGTCATTGTGGTCGACGCGTGATGTCGACGACGTAGTGCGCATCGGCCGCATGCTCAAGGGCTACCTCTCATCGGAGATCTTCCAACACAGCGACTTTTCTACCATGGTCACCAACCCGCTGCGGAACGGTACCGGACCCGAGTTTGGTGCAATAAACCGCCTCCGCCAGATCATGTCTGCTGTAATGGTCAAGCACCGGCTCGGCGTCATCAATCACGAGGTCCACATCCCGCCATCGACGCTCGCGGTGCAGAAGGTCGCATTTACACACTGGCAGCGACTAACTTACAACGCGCTGACCGCGCTTGTCGTCAGTAACGTCTACACAAGTAGGTGCAGCGTCCATGCTAACCGCTAACAACAGGTAACTTTGAGGACCAGGACTACTTCCTGCACCCGCGCAACACCGAAGCGTTCAACCAAGTGGTTACCAACTTGCATCTCGCCTGCACCTGGTTCGTGTCCGGCACAATGGACCTCGAGGGCGCAATCTCACGCAACATGGAGTTTCTCGAGAAGAAGGAGAAGAACGGAACAGTGTATCCACACAAGGAGGCAGTACTCGAGGCCAACACCCACATGCGCAATGCGCTGGACACGGTTGGCTGGGACGAGTGGATGCGGAGCGAGCTGGTTTCTGCTCCGTACGAGGCCGACATGCTTCCCGCAGCGCTTCTCGACGGATGGTCAGAGGCCGCCGACAGCCAAGTGCCCATCATCGACGCCATGAGCCTCAAGCTGCTTCGAGAGCTCAACACCCGCGGGCGTTCAATTTCCGAGCTCGCGCGAATCGGATGGGAGGAGCGCGCCTTCCACCCGCGATGTCAGGAGCTTCTCAAGATCATGGAGCGGCAGGAGAAAGCATGGCTGGAGGGGAAGAAGACAACTGCACCGGACCTTGAACGGCACCGCCTAGACACCAAAGCCGCGGCAGACCGCCCCAAGGCGCCGGAGCTCAAAGCTAGTCAGCCCAAGGTCAAGATGCTGTCACAAAAGAAGGACAAGAGGGACAAGAAGGCCGATAAGGAGATAGAGGCCTTTCTCGAGGAGGCGGAGCGCAACGCGATGCTGCAGTCCGGGTCTTCGCATCACCCTCGCCCTCTTCCCTCGTTTGTCCTCACATCGACGCGCTCGGCCAAGATCAACTTTGTCATGCGCACGGTACTCGCCGCCCCCGCGACCGACAAGTTTGTCATGTTTGGCACATACGATGAGATTGCACATATGCAGGAGGCTCTCGGCTTTGTGGGAGTGGAATCGTGAGTGGTCTTGATCCTCTGGCGTACTGACACCTCAGCGTGTTTGCTGTCCAAAAGCTAACCCCGGCGCTCCGCAACCGTGCAATCACTGACTTTGCAAAGCCACACATCCGTGTCATCTTCCTTGAGCTCAAGTTTGCTGCACGTGGCTTGACCTTGACGCTCGCGAACCGCATGATCTTCCTGTCACCCGTGTGGAGTCTGGATGTTCAAGCGCAGGCAATCAAGGTGTGTGTGAGCCCGACTGACGCTGACCCTGGTAGCGTATCCACCGTATTGGCCAGACCCGGCCCACCCACATCGATATCCTCGTCACGGAAGGAACGTTTGAGGAGGACATTGTCCGCCGTGAAGCGTCGATGCGGTCCCAGCTCATGGAGCAGAGCTACACCCGGGCGCTCATCGAGGTGCGTGCTGCAGCTCGAGTTTCTCCTTGTCTCAAAGCTGATCCTAGAACCCGCGGTTTGTCTTCACCGAGCATGACGCTCCCAGCGCCTTTCCCATTCGGCTCGACCCACTCGGGTCCGACCTGACAGAGGAGGACAACGAAGAGTTTGCCAGGCTCGTCGCATCTGTCGAGCCACCATCTGTGACTCCCAGCGGCACAGCAGCGACAACGCCCATTGTCACGCCAGGGACTCCAAACGAGACGGCCGGTGGCCCGGGGGTGAGCCCCAGTGTGCGGTTTGCAGTCGCAGAAGTGCCCGGCCACGAGGCCCCGACTACCATGCCGAAGCGCTATATCGACTCGGTTGTGGAACACGAGGAAGGCGTCGACGTGCTCATGCATGCTGCACATGCTCCTGCTCCTGCTCCTGCGCCTGGAGCCGCGACAGCTCCCCGCCCAAAGAAGCGGGCGCGGTTCGCGGATTAGGACGGCAGCGGGCAGGCGAAACCAGCACACAAGGACGCGGGGACCGCACAATAGTAGACGTTAGATCCATGCAGCTGGGTGGCAAAAGAAGGGCCCATGGGCGGTGGGAGCGAGTCCCGGGTCCGAGCCCGAGCCTGTGGCCTGTGTCACTGGATTGTGCTTGGTGAGCATGTGCGTGTATCTGTGCACGGCGACTCGATACCACTGTCCATACCCATTCCCATTCCCCCGCCTGTGCAGGCGACAGACATGCCTGCCTTCCTCGCCACCGCTGTGGGTCGATAACACCTCACCACTATAAAGCTGTCCGTCCAATCTGCTCGTCTCCCTATCCCCAACCATCGCGCCTCGCCTCTGTCTTCACACCTTCGCCACCACCACCACCATGCCCCCCAAGAAGCCCCCCACCAAGCCCCCCGCTAAGGACGCCAAGGGCGGCGCCAAGTGAGTCCGCTTGTTGAGGCCCAACGCTGCAGAGCTGACGAGCAGGACCACCGGCGGCACCAAGGACGCAAAGGTAGGGATAGGAAGGCTATCCAGATCCATCATACTGACCCACAGGGCGGTGCCAAGACCACTGGCGGCGCAAAGACGGCGACCGGCGGCGCCAAGAAGGCATCTTCCTCGAAGAAGTGACCGGCGCCGCGAACAGTCAGTATCGACTTCAACGTTTCGATGCGACGGGCGCAAGCATCTGCCGCCGTCCTTTCCCTCCTCTGGCTCTGATCCCCTTCCGAGTCGCCACCCATTGTACAGATCCCCGCCCACTGCCCCTCTATAGTAGTTCCTGCGGCTGGCGGCTGGTGCATGATGATGAATAACGTGTAATATGTCAAGCTATGTGATCGATTCGCGTGGGCCAGACACAGGACTGCATGGAGGGGAACGTGCTCTGTGCATGCGATAGAAGCGCCTAGCGAGGAATGAGGGAACGGCGGAGTCCAGCTCTGGCCTCCGAGTTCCCAGGCCCCGATCAGGTTCCAGAGTTCAGAGCACTGTTGCCACCCAGTCACACCCACAGTCACGAGCCCACTACGCCTCGCACGCGTCAAAGCGCTCGCAGACCGTTTCGAGCAGAGTGCGGCGCATGGGGTCCATGTGCGCGATGGTCTTCATGACGCTCGCGCTGTGTGCTTCCCACGCAGCGCGGGCGGCGTCGCGGCTCTCCTCTGCGCGACCTGCCGCCTGGGCCGCAACGAGTGCCTCGTGCGCGCGGACGGCAGGGGAGGGAGTATTGAGGCCGAGGGCGTCGACGTAGATATTGATCTGGCCGGCCATCTCAGCCTCCGTCACGGCCTTGCCCTTCTGCTCGACCTTGGCTGCCACGGTGTCGGCGCACTCGGCGGCGCTCTCAGCGGGCGTGCCGGCCGCCTCGCGCGCAAGGGCGGAAAGGAAAGCGGCGGCGGCGTCGGCAATGTCCACGTCGGCGGGGGTGGCGGCGAGCACCTGCGCACCTTCGGCCCAGGCACCCATGGCACCCAGGCGATGCAGAAGCGCGGTGACCGTAGGCGCGATCATGGGCGAAGCGGGGAACTCGGCGACGGCGGACTTGAAGCGTTGCATCGCCGAGGTCTTGCGAGATTTGCGCGCGCTGGCGAGGGAGCGGAGATACATGTTCTCGTCCTTGGTGAGAGGAAGGGAGGAGGCGGCAGAGAGGGATCCCCAGTGGCGTGCGGCGCACGACGCGGCGATCGCGATCGCCGCGGGCGGGAGGGCCAGGCCAGCCGACGCAGTGACGGCGGTGAGGCGGTGGGCGAGGAGCGGATACTCCTCCGTCATGGCCTTGATGCGGGCCAGAGCCCCCGAGTGGCCGAGGGTGCTGACGAGGATCTCGACGTGCTCTGCTGCCGGGTTGGAGCCGTTGGCGTTGGCCTTGGGGCCGATCAGGCCGTACGCGTGGAGAGCGGTGACGGACGTCTCTACGGCAGAGCTGCGGGACGTCCTGAGGTAGTCATTCAGCACCATGAGGGCAAACTCGGTGTTCTTCGCCGCGCTTGAGCCACGGGTAAAGGCGGAGACCAGGGTAAGGGTGGTGTGGGCATCGAGAAAGGTTGCGCGTGCGTCCCAGGACTCGTACGCTGCGCGGGCTACTTGCAGCATACGTGCCGACGCGAACGCACACAGCACGCCGGGAATGGCAGCCGTCGCGTCCTCGGGCGTGCGGCTGATGTCGATCGCGAAGCGGCGGGCAAGTTCTCGGGTAGGCTTGGAGAGTGCGAGGCGTAGGATATGCTGCGGCGAGGGAGCGTCATGACGCTCAGAAAGCGCAGAGTAGAATGTCAGTGCCTCGCGGGTCGACAAGGCATCGAGATGAAGATTGATATCTGCGCTAGCAAGAGGGGGGAAGCGGTCGTCGTTGGCAAGGCGAAGCAGGGTCTCCTGCGACCAGCGTACCGACTCCTTGTCTACGCTGAGGGCTGCGACACGGCACGCTACGAGGACCAGCTCGATGGCTGAATCAGCGGGGGACGAGTTGATCATTGTGTCAACAAGCTCGTCCACCACCTTCATGGCGCGCTTGTCAAAGCCCCATGATAGCAGCGTGCGGATGACAGTGGACTGTACCATGAGGTCGGCCGCCCGCTCATGGTTCGGAGGTGTACGTCCGAAGGCGTCGTGCGGGAGCTTGCCCAGCTGGATAGGGTACTGGAGGAGCGTGAGGGCTTCCTTCTGGTGACCTGAGCGGACCAGGCGAAGCACAATCTCGAGTAGCGGCCACATGCCCTCTGGCTCCCAGTTTGTCGTGGCCGCCAGATCGTGGAAGAGGCCGGTCAGCAGCTCGGGAGACTCGGGTTTATCGCTCAATCGAAGAGCGCGCGAGATGCTCAGTAGTGCCGCGCGCGAGAGGCGGGGGATAACGTGCCGACGCATGCTCGGGGAAATGATTCGGAAGAGCTGGAGGACGAGACCTGGACGCAGGTTGTCCGAGTTGGTATGAGGGTGTGCAGGCTGCGCCTCCTCCTGGAGGATCTCGCGGAGCGCGCGGGGATTGGGGTTTCGGAGGAGGAGGTCGGAGACAAGAAGCTGGTGCATTCCTGTCGGGCGAAGATTTGCGTATAACGTACGAATGCGCGGGAGGAGAAGCTGGAGGTAGTGACTGAACATGCCCGACGAGCGCAGGCTAAGGTACGCTGCCGAGGGGTCGATCCACTGTTTGCTGTCGGTGTTCGGCGGAAGGGGTGACAGCGCCGCAGCAAGAAGATCGTCCTCGGCAGCAAAGCTCAGCGCGGAGGTAATCATGTCCTCCTCACTGCTGGTGCTCAGAAACGCGTCGAGCGTGAGCTTCGAGCTCGAGGCGAGGCTGGATGGCCGGAGGAGGTACGGGGGCAGAGATGAGCTCGACGCCTCCATGTCCATGAACCCGGTCGACATGGTGCGCGTCGGTGGAGGTGATACCCTCGGGACGGTCGTCCGCGGGAGACGGCGGAGGCGGAGGAGGTGACGGTGACCGAAGCTGACAGGTTAGAAAGAAGACGCGGACGGCCAACCTACCTAGGCATGGCGGCGTGATTTTTGGCCGCTTTGTTGCGGCTGTAAACGAGTGTCGGGTTGCGCTGATGCGAGGTTTATGTGCTGGCGTGTCGTTGTGGGATAGAGCGAGGTGCTGAACGAGAAAAGATGGAGGGGAGAGTGGAGGGTGATGATGCAGATGCAAGAGATCAAAGTCAAAGTCGTCGTCGACCACTTCCCCGTATACTGCCGTTCAGAGAGAGAGCCGTGCCTGGCAGTCCAGCCAGTCATTTCGGACCAATTGGTGGTCACAAAAAGTTGAACTTTTGCCACCTGACAACCTTCAATTCCTCCACCCACCCCCCACCACTTGCATCCACCATGGTGAGCATCCACCGGCAACGGCAACGACGCTGACAGCAGCCCCGCGCAGCCAAGACTTCCACCACCAGGAAACACACCTCGGCCGTCCCGCTCACGAAGCGCGCGTTTGCCGCCCCCGAGGCCGTGGAGAAGGTCCTTCCCGGCTCGGCGCCGGAGCAGACCCTCTCGTCCGTCGCCGCGCCCCCGCCTCCGCGCCCGCTGTTCGCCGACAAGGTCTTCCACGGCGCCATTGCTGCTGGTGCGGCCGCCCACCCTTACTCGCGCTCGCACCTCAAGCGTGAAAAGAAGAAGATCAAGCAGCAGCTCGCCGGTGGTGGCCTCGACTCGGTCGCTGACGCCCTCGCTGAGGTGACTGGCGACGTCGAGGTCGTCGAGACCAAGGGCAAGCGCAAGGTCGACATTGCCGACATGCCCCAGAAGCGCAAGGCCGAGCCGGATGGAAAGATTGGAGAGGGAAGCGCCAAGACCGTCGGCGAGAAGTCGCGGAGGAAGCAGATGTGAGTCCGCGCTGCTGATCGGCCACCCGTCAAAGCAACGGCTGACTCCCAGTGCTGCCAATGCCCGCCGCATCCCCGCCGTCATGTCGCACCCCGCGTTCAAGGCCAACCCGTGGGCCACCATCCGCGAACACGCCGCCAACACCCTTGCCGCCGCCGAGGGCGTCAAGGACGTCCAGGATCGCAAGGCTGCCGCTACCAAGCGCATCGAGAACCGTGAGAAGGTCGCCATCCCCAACGGCATGGTCGGCATCGAGTAAAGTGTCTGTCTCATGTTCTGTGGACAGATGACTCTGGCTTGAAAGAGATCGGAGCCGACTGTCCGTCGCACTGGCCCTCAAGAGGGCAGCAACATAAAACGGCGCACGGATGCGACCACCAACCCACGGCTCGCGCTGCATCCAGCCGCAGGTATTCTCATACCCCTGCATAGATATCATTTACATTCACATAGAGTATCGGACGGGGACAAACTGGGAGGTCGCGTTTGTCGTCTATAAATGATACAACGGGCTCTGCTATCGATTCATGTATGTATTTAGCTATATCAACCGGGGGAGGGTCGGTCGCCGGCGACGAGATTGAGCCGAGATCAAGTCCTCTCGGGCCCTGGGGTGCGAGTTACGGTGGAGGCCAAAATGTCGTGGATGGAAGGTGGATGAAGGGTGGTGTATCGAAGAAGGCAGAAGATGGAGCCCTGTCAGGGGGAGCTGCTTCTGATGGCCAAGCGCCGGGTGCTGTTTGTCAGCCGACCACGCCGGTAGCGATGGATGCCCGGCGCGATTCCGAGACGGTGCGCTGGCGCATGGCGTTGAAGGAGGCCGTCCTGCGGAGTGCGCCGGGCCACGTTACGAGGGCGGAAGAGATGGACGCGGCACTCTGGAGAGGGACAGACCGGCGCACTTTCGCCGCAGAGGAGATGGTGTGCGCTTCAAGCGTCGAGTAAGCCGGGGGAAAGGTCTTGCGGCTGAGCAGCGCTGGCCGCTCCTGAACCGTGATGCGAGGGATGACGAGGCCGTTCTCCCTCTCCCGGTCGTCCTCCGCGTTTGGAGTCCGGGGGCTCTTGTCGGTTGGAGTCAGGGGGCTCTTGTTGTTGCTAGCCTCGTCGCCCAAGGGGTCGGCTTTCTCGCTCATGGGAGTAAGTATCTCCGTGGCGGACGCCTCGGTGCTGGTGTCGCCGTTAGCGTCCGACTTGAGGTTGTCGTCGTCCGGCTCGTCTGGCTCGTCATACACCAGCATCGGAAAGGTAGGCGATCTGTAGCCACGGTTTACCGCGAGGAGTCCGAGTTTCCGCTTCAGACTGGTGCTCGTGATGATGGGAGGGGGGATGCAGGCGGGCGGGTGGGCGGCGGCGGCCGAGGAAGCGGTGCGGAGTGCGGCGTTGCGTTCCTCCAAGGCTCGCGCCCGTGCTTCTGCATCGCGCCGCGCCTTCTCTGCAGCGGCAAGCTGCTCCTTCCACTGCAGCTCCTTGGCGCGGAGAGCAGCGAGCTCCAGCGCCTCGGGGAAGAGGCGGTCAGCAAGCTGTGCCGTGTCCCGGACCCTTCGCGAGGCACCCGCCGCGCGGGCGGTCTGGGCCAAGAGATGCGGGTCCAGCTCCATGATCTGCTTGCACAGGGCCATGGCCATGGTGTGCACGTCATCGTAGTCCTGCTTCAACTGCCGGTCAGCTCTCCTCTCCTCGCGCACATACTTGAGAGTGTTCCTGTTCGAGGCGCTCGACGTTCTGGTACTGGGTCACGCCAGTGGTGATGAGGCGTAACTCGGACAAGAGTCTGTTGAGATGAGGGAGCTTGCCGCGGAGAGCGGTCACGATGGGGAGGACCTTGCGGCGCTGGTTTCGTTCGACCTGCGCAAGCCAGCCGTCGAGGGAACGAACGTTCGCGGCAATGACCGCACAGTCTTCAGAATCATGGAGGCATTGCTCTATCGAATCCAGATCGAGAGGGTGCGGCGGCTTGGGGAGGTATCCCGAGGCGATTGTGCAGTGGACGCGGTCGAAGAGTGGGTCGATCTCGTCCTTGAGTTAGCTCTTGCAAGCTTTTTCTGGCTCACTGCTACAAAGGTACGCATGGAAACGAGACTGCGTTTGTACTTGTCCTCGAGCTGCGGTAGGGAGAAGATGGGCAAGGTGGTCATTGTGGACATTGTGGGCGGACGGATCTGTCGGGTGGTTTGTTGGCGTCGGGTTGGGCCGGGTTGGTTCGTGTGGCGGAGTGTTCTAAGAGAATGACAGTGAAGCTGATTCTAGCCTGCAAAGAGGAGCTGAAGTTGGATGAGGAGGAGAAGAGGATCAGAGCATGGCAACGATAAGTAGGCGAACGCTGCAGCGGTCGCAAGAGCGACCAGCCGACCAGACCAGAAGAACATGTGTTTCTCAAGAGAGTGAGACAGTGCATGTGCACCAGGTGTAGCGAAGCCGTGCGGAGGCTCGTCCTCAGTTCGGGATCCACACATGATCCTGGAACGGTCCGAGCGGTGCATGGCGCGGAGGCCAATGTGACAGAGCCATGGGCCGCGAGGGCAGCCGTTGCCCCGCCCGGCAACCGGCACGACGGCATCGGGACACGAGACTGTGACTCATTAAGGCCTGGCTTGCATTCATCGACTATCGTATTTCTTCCTCTGAGATCTCTCTTGCACGACTATCCTAACGTTTACGACAGTGTCCATCGTCACACCCTATTACTCGATTACTGGGCGCCACGCTTAAAGTTGAGGTTCTTGGCCATGACGGCGCCGTCGAACACCGCCATCTGCTTCTCGCGGTAGTTGTCCTGCATAAGGCCGAAGGCGCCGGGAGCAAGACGGATCGAGTTTGCGTTGGCGGGGTAGCCATGGGGGAGCCACACGGTGTTGGTGAGGGTAGAGGTAGTGGTGCCGGCGGTCGTGGTGTTGGACGTGGTGCTGGTCACCCATGTGCCGTTGCCGTACGTGACGCCCTGCTTGGTAGTCTTGACTGCCTTGTTTTTGGACATGTCGCCGTTCGGGTCGAGGTAGTAGGCAAAGTTGATCCAGTAGTTCATCATGCCGATACCGAGCTCCTGGTTACCAGCAGTGTAGTTGAGCGCCTTTGTGGCAATGCCAAAGGTGAATGGCACGTCCGAGCCGTGGGGAACTGTCGGTCAGTATAGCATCAGAAAGTCTCATGTCAGCCACTCACCGCCCTGCCATGCGGGGGTATCCGGTGTCGTGCCCCAGAACTCGTAGCTCCAGGTCCTGGTAAAGTTGAACTTGTTCGCCTGGCGGAGGAAGTACCTGCGGCGCGACTGGAACGCAACGTCGCCAAGGATGGAGGCGACCTGCTTAAAGTAAGGGTCGAGGCCGAAGGTGTTGTTACCAGTGCCATAGGGGGAGCCAAGGGTGGGGTCATTGGGGTAGGCGGCCTGGACTGCAGGAATGAGGGAGCTGTTGATGGGGTTGGGCTCCAAGACGCTGACGACGAGAGGGAGCGAAAGTGCGGGGGTGATGGACGACGGAATAAAGCCAGTTCCCTCGTCCCTGCAGTTTCCAGTAATGAAGGGGATGCGAGAGAAGGTGCCGGCCTGGAGCATGGCCCACGGGGACTCGGGGACGACATCTCCGTCCACCGACGGGGCCCAGACGAACGGCAGCGCGTAGAGTGTGTTTGACTTGGTCTTGATGGAAGCAGCAAGGAGAGTCTTGGCATCGACCTTGCGGAGGCAGTCCCAGGTGGTCTTGGACTTGCCCATGCTGGTGATGTTGGGCGCCATGCAGCCGGCATTCTGTGCGGTCATGTTGTAGGGTCCGTTCCAGCCGACGCTTGTATTGGTAATCGGGGCCGTGGACTGTGCGCCACTCTGCATAATGGCGCCACGGAACAGCTTCTGGTTCTGGTCAAGCATGAGGAGTGAGGTGGAGATGGCACCTGCCGACTCGCCAAACAGAGTGACCTTCTTGGGGTCTCCGCCAAACGCGGCAATGTTCTTCTTCACCCACTTGAGAGCCAGGAGCTGGTCACGCAGACCCAGGTTTCCAGCCCCATTCTCCGCGATATCCTTGCCATAACCAAAGCCGAAGATGCCCAGACGGTAGTTCATCGCAACAAGGATGAACGGACGCTTAGTCGCAGTGCCGTAGTTGATGAACGGGCCAGAGATGTAGGTCGATGATGCACCCGCGGTGAAGCCGCCGCCGTAGCTGAGGTCAGTCAAGTGACTACTAGCTCCAGGCACTACAGTGCACTAACATCCAGACCATGACAGGAAGCTTGGCGTTGGTTCCGGCAGTGCCGTTCGGTGTCAACACCTGAAGGAACAGGCAGTCCTCGTTGACGCCGAAGTCGCTCGACAACTGCGAGCCGCCCTGCAGACAGGCAGGACCCGGGTTGACTGCGTTGAAGGAGGTGATGTTCCACTTTTTCGAGACGGGAGCCTTGAAGCGGCGCTTGCCGACGGCTAGGCACTGTTAGACATTACATGCATCTCCGAGATATCGTCCCGTGTTCAACTTACGAGGCTCAGCGAACGGAATGCCGAGGAATGCATCGTAGCCGTCCTGCGGGACACCAGTGATGGTCACGGTGTGTCCCCCAGAGGGGTGAATGGTGGCCCGTGGGGCCGGCTTGCCATCAGCGGTAATGTTGGGCTTGGGAATGGCAAGGAGGTTGGTGATGGGCGGAAGGCGTCCGATAGGCCCCGCGGCCACTGCGAGAGCGAGTGTGAGCGCCTGTCCTACGGCGAAGAGCATGGCGGTGTGTGTGTACGAGTTTGACGTCTAGAGAGCAAGAACAAGATCATCGTTGCCATGCATTTAGTACTAAGCTTTGCGTGCAGAGCGGAAGGGGGGGGGAAAGGTAGAGTAAGCCGCTAAAGCAAGCGCCGTCGTCGGGCATGGGCGGGGGGGGCGGTAGCGAGCCCCCCGGCCAGAAGAGGAAATGGAAGAGCCACCCCCGGGTCGGCATCTACCGACAGGTCAGGCGCCAGTTTGTGGCGCCGGTGACGTCACCAAGTCGGTCTTCTCTGCCATGCAACTCGGCCCATCCGAAGGTCTGTGCTCGCGACTCTCTGACCTCTCTTGGGCATCTTGTTTAGTTCAACCAACCCCGATTCATGTTCTCATCGCATTGAATAGCCGAGCTCTTGCTGTCACTGTCGCTCAATTACAGCTTCTTGGCTCCAAACACCTTCTTCTTTTCGCGACCCCATTTCCGACGACACTGCTGGCGGTCAGCTCCGCTTCTAGATCGACGCACGTTGACACTCTTGCAGGGGCCGACAACGCTCACGGCCTCCGCAACGCCCTTCCAGTCCATGCCCTCACCATGCTTGACCTGCGGGTGTGAGTATAGCTGAGCCCGACTTCCAACTTTAAGAATCACCACCCAGTGTGTACAACCCAGGCGACAGCCAGCACCATCACCACCACCCCCACGCCCACCACTTGGATGATCAACTCACTTGACTGGCCCACAAGGTGCGCTCCTGCGCAGCCGTCCAACCCTTTCCGTCTTTCCCGGAACCGGAGCTGAATTGCGGCGCCCGAAATGGCCGAGCAGCGGTGGGATCACCAGAGCCCTGGGGCGTATCATATGCACGTGAGCCAGTCTCAGCCCTGTCCTTGTCCCCGTTGGTCCTCTTCGCCCCCCTCTCCGCCTTCACCGCCTTCTCGTCGGCCTTTGCGATTGCCTTGATTTTGGCCGCAACCTGGGCCTGGGAAACGACAGTGGACCGCGCGTTCATATCGACAAAGACTATCTCGGCTGGGCCGTCCGAGTCGCTGTCGCCGGCTTCGTGCCGAGGAGGGGATCCGGACGTTGCCTCGAGGCTGCGGACGGGCGTGTGCTTGTGTGCATCCTCTCCTTTGCCGTTTCCTTCTTCGCACTCTCCCCCCTCACTCGTATCGATCCTCACTCCCGCCCCGCTCGCCGCGGTGTTGACCTCGACGTTCACCTGCATCATCTCGCGCACCTCCGCTTCCACTTCCGCCATGTACGCCCGCTCGACGATGCGCCCCGTGTCTATCCATAGGGCGTTGGCCTCCTTGGCCGACCACGGATCCTGGGACGTCTCTCGGCCAAACCGAAACGGTGCAGCGTTCTCACGCGCAATGAAGAGGTATTGGGAGGTGTAGGCGCGGGGTCTGGCTAGGAATTGCTCACGCTTTGCGGCTGGGGAGAGGTGCGGTTTCTTGAGGTCGGGCTTCTTGCCGGAGTCTGAGTCGGGCAAGGGGGAGTCGGGACGAGCGTGCTTGCGCTCTGCTGATGAGCTGAGAATTGGCACAGTGGAGGTGGAGTCCGCGGTCGTGGTCGCGGTCGCGGTTGCGGTCGAGGTCGATTCGTGGGCTTGGGTGGTGGAAGTGGGGGTGGAGGTAGCGAGAGAAGCATGATTGAGCTCCGTCTTTGCTCAGCACTGACCTCTAATATGCACTCACCCCCACTTTGGGCGAGTCGGCGATCGTCTTGAGCCATGCGACGTACTCCTTCCTCAAGGGCTTGTGACTCGGCGTCTGCACTTCAAACGGGTCAATGTCGAGGCCGGCCATGGGATCTGGAACGGGCGGAACCATCGTTGCTGCTACTGATGTTGTTGTCCCAAGGGTGCTAGTGGATAGGAGACAGGTGATGAGCACGAAGGCTAATAACACGAGCGCGAAGAAAAGAGAAGAAAAGGAAGACGAGAGGGGACAATGACTACACGTGTTTGCATCTGTGCATCTGATTCCCACTTGCTTCTATCTGTCTGTCCTACTGACACTGTTATGTGTGCGAGCGAGTGCGAGCCGGATCCATGATCCACGATGCCACACACGATTGTCTCAGGCACACATAACAGGAGCGCCTCGCGCCTTGACTCCAACTAACCAAACCTTTCACCAGCTAACCAAACTTCTTTCTCTCACCTACGCAATGGACGCGAAGGCGACGCCGAGGGCGATCGCAGCAAGCGACACCGCACCCTTGATGGCACCGCTGGCCTTGGCAGTGTTTCCGGTGGCTCCCGCGGCGGCGACCTGCGAGGACTCGGCGGCCGTTGGGGGGGCGAGAGCCGAACCGTTTGTGAGCGACACAAACGAGGAGAAGCCGAGGGTGGTGCCGTTTGCACTGACGGCGCGGGCCTGGACAACGGGAAGGTTTGTCGAGGGGACGGTAGCCTTGGTCTCGAAGCCCGAGCGCGTGACGTTCATCAGCGAGACGAGGTCGGTGCCCGAGGTGGTGTTGCCCGCGAGGATCTCCCAAGAAGCAACTTCGGTGGCGCCGTTCCATGACATGTACGCCTCGCTGCCGCCCGAGATGACCATGTCCGGGTTGGTCTCGGGGTAAGCGGTCCAGTTGGCGCGGAGGTTGCGGTACGACATGACGGTTCCGACACCAAACTGGGCCGCCCAGAGGAGGTCACCGCTCTGGGCGCCGCTGACAGGGGTGGTGTCCTCAGTAACCTCGGTGCCGTTGGTGAGCGCGGCGCCTGTGGGCGAATACTCGGAGATCCAAGGCTGGGCTCCCCAGCCAGCAAGCCAGTCGCCGTCGAGCTGCTTCTCCATCGATCCCTGCGAATCGGAGGCGGTGCGGTTGAAGGGGAGAACCTCGTACACCAGCTCGGCGGTCTTCTTCTCCTCGTCAATCTGCAGGAGAATGCCGCGGGAAACGTTGTGGTAGGTAATGTCGGGGCCGGCGCCGTTGTCGAACAGCGAAATCTTGTCACCGTGCCAACGGGCGTAGTGCTGCGAGGTGAACTCGACGCCGGGACCCATGGCGAGTGTCGAGTTCTTGCCGCCGAGGCGCCAGAGGACGTCGCCCGACTTGCCGTCGACGTAGTACAGAGTATGGCAGTGGCGCGCCGACACGAGGTAGTTGCCCCTGGCGTCCTTCTCGATCGAGTTGATGTGGAAGTAGTCCCAACC
>PQXP01000248.1:0-40549 GCA_002973495.1 Apiotrichum akiyoshidainum
TTGACATTCTCAATCTCTTCCTCTCAATCCGAGCGTCGGGGCCTTGCACTCGACAACGCTGGAATCTGTCTCATCGATTGACTACCATGTCGGATCGTACGTAATCTAGCACACATGGCACATCGCACCTTGCTCACGTCCAGAAGAGCAGCAACCGCATCCATGGTGGGAGCAGTTGGGAGAGGATGACGACGGTGGGTACCGTCTATACCGGAGTTACTGACTCCAGATTCGGACGACAGCTATACCGATTCTAGCAATGAGGCCTCGGAGCCAGAAAGCGACCCGGATACGCACATGAACATGCCGCTGCCGATGGAAGGAGAACGCGACGTCCGCATCTCGCTCACACCCCTGATTCCGTCGCCCTGGCCGCGCCTATCGGCCCCCGGTGGGGAATGGGACGATGACCCGCTGGGGCCGATCCGAGTACTGGATGTCCCCTTCCTGTTGATCGAGAACATATCCACCGACGGCGGGCAGACTGGCCTTGGTGTGAAGTGGGAGTGGTCGACTGTGAGCCTTCTCCTCCTCTTTGACGCTGACTTTAGACCGAGACATTTGAGCGTATTCTGCATGCTGTCAATGCGTGCCGCCTCGCTGGCATCGCGATCGAGGTGGGAAACTACTTTACGGGCATGGACACATGGAAAGAAGACGCCCTGAATCTGTTCATGTCCACGCTGGTCCAGCCGCGGCTGCGATGGCTCGATCTTGGGACCACCGACGTGACCCGCCTCACCATGCTCCCTTCGGGCCTTCTAGGTCTTCTCAGACGAAGTCCCGTCCTCGAACACGCCACTGTGCCGGACTTCCCGCGACCCAACTATGGCGCGTTCTGGGGTCCTGTGCTCGCCGATTCGGGGCACATGGGTGTGCGCACTCTGTGCACTCACGGCGCACGGGGGCGCGAGTCGATCGCCCAGCCGGCTGACTCGATCTGGTGTTACTGTCATGTCGAGAATGACGCACGCAACGAATGGCCAAAGAAGTGGTCGACGACCCTCCGCCGCAACCGCTTCATCAGCGCTGCGGTCCGCCACGCCGCGTTCAGCACAATGGCGATTGCGAGGCTGTTGCTCAACGCCGAGCCTGGCCCACTCGGTGGTGGCAAATCCCTGCTTGACCTCCCGCCCGAGTTGCTTGTCATGGTGGCGAGCACCGCGAGTAGCTCGTCCTGGGCGCTGAGCGAACGCCAGGGCCGTCGCCTCGCTACTTTTGCTGCGGACAACGACAAGATGCGTGCCCTGGCCAACGGTATTGCCTCGATTCGCGACACCGCAGCCCAAAATGAAGCACGCAACCTGTGGCTCAGGGACAATGGAATCAACTACGAAGGGAGTGAGGCGGAGGCTACGGAGCGCTTCGAGGCACAGCCCAAACGTCCGGTGGCGCGCCGACGGAGGAGATGATCACTTGAAATGCGCGATAGCAGGATGAAAGCATCGGTTGGTTTCAGGAGTGATACTCATCACCCATAGTTGTACTGCCCGAGGTTGTTCTGGAATAGATAATGGAAAGATTCTAACCGAATGAATGACCTTAATAAAGTGCCAGGAAGCTGTCGAAACTACAACGTCACCAATGGCATGTGCCAGGGTTCCTTCTGACTTGATGACACATCTTGCACGAATAAGAGAAGCCCAGTGAGGGGATTGCAGCACAACAACTGTTAGGTCTTTTCTCAACACTTAGGTGTCTCTAGAGTTTATCGCGCCTTGAGATGCAGAGCTACCCCTGCATTAACAGCTCCGCGGAATCGTTGACCCCAATGTCTCCCAGCCAAATGTTGTACTGTCGGGGACACTATTCCAGTGACCTCGTACGTTTCTCTGCTGTAGGCATCGAACACTCCACGAACAAGTCTCCTCATCGTTGGGAGAGTGTGTGCAGTGCATGCTTACAGATGCTCTCTAGAGTTGAAGCGGCAGTAACATCTTTTGGGATGCATGGGAGAAAGCGTGCCCAGGAGTGGCTTGTACTCTAAACTGAACAAGTGCCACAGTCTTCCTGTTGGTCCTCAATGGAAGATACGGAACCACTGGCTTTGCCACTTGGCTTTGCCACTTGGCTTTGCCTTCTGTGGGAGGCCTTATGACAGCACTCTGGATATGATGGCTTGTGACAGCGTGGAAGCAATGCAACGCATGGCCCATACCGCATGGCCAGCTGAGTCACATTGGATTTGACTCGATCATGTTTCGGCCGCTCAGCATCGGCCTTGGACACAGAGGGCTGTTGCCAGCAGACTGCAGGCGACCTGAGCGCGAGTGCATCTCTCATTTCTGATTCCAGCGGCGTTCCCCGTTACTGTCTGCGGGACCAAGGGCCTCGTAGGCCGAGGCCGGGGGGACAGGAGAAACGAAAATGAGGGACCATGTAGGCCGTGTACCACATGCCGAACTTGTGAGGACGCTTACGAAAGCAGGTGGTGGCATGCCCGACGCGTCCATATATTAAGTTCGCCACCCATCCAACATTTCAGTGTTGTACATTTCACCACAAACGACAACAACAACAACAACAAGCCCGCCGGCTGCGAGCATACACCGCACACGAACTAACAATGGCCCGTGCTGACACTCCCCCTCTTACGCATACCTCTCCCGCGCAATCGGAGTATGCTCTGCCGCTTACGCCGACTCCCGAGTCGCCGCCGCCACTGCACGGCGGCCGTCGGCCTTCTTTATGGGGCCACGACTCACACACCCGGGTGGCAAATAGCACAGGCGGTGGTTACATGGCCGCTACGTCTCCCAAAAGCTCCATGATGACAATGGCCATGGAATTGGACGTGGGAAGGGGCATTTTCAAGGAGCATGGTGTGTCCATGCATCTGAACGGGCCAGCCGCCTCCACTATCGGCAAACCAAAGTCCCGTGCAGTAGCACAGCCATTCGACGAGGCTGTTTTTGACGATGACATCGAGGTTGATCGCACACCTCCACCGACTCGCAAGGCCTATCCACTGCGCGGCGCGAAAAAGTCAGCCCCAAGCTTCGAACACCGCAGCTCGATTGTGCGTCCACTGAACCGATGCAACAGTATGCTGACTAATAGTGCACCACGTTCCATATGCCCCGCCTCTACTACGATGACCAGTACAATGACATTCACTTTGGCGTTCAACAGTACTTTGTGTACTATGGATGTAAGTCACACGGAAGAATGAGGGTTGTTGTATTCCGAGTAGTCGAAAGGAGTGACAGCTGACAGTTCAGACCCACTCCTTAACATGTCCTACTCGACGACTGAGCGCTCCTCGTGCGTCGAGATCACCACGCCTCCATCGATGACGGGAATCTTCGAGGACACAGTCATTAGCATCTGCCAGCAAGCCGTCAAGAATCCTGCCCTCTCGTGAGTTTGAATCATAAATTCATGCCGCTGACCCCAGCATTCGTATCGAGCGTGAATAATTGCAAACAAGCCAACCCCAAAACAATTCGAGGCCTCGATCTCCATCCCTTCTCTCATAAATTGAGCAAACAACCAAACAATGAAGATAGATTCTGTCGTGGCCATCAGCATAAGGCATTCATAGCATGAGACGATGTAACACAGTTGTATGAAAGTGAAAGGACCCTTGCTGGGTCCAGACGAATGACAGGTTGCAGTGCCTTCCCTTGCTGAGTTGGAACCCGCGGCCACTGGTCATTGGCGCCATTCTGGCCCCTTCTGTGAAGGTTATAACACTGTCTGCAACTTAAAAAGATTAGGCAACAGGTGCTTGGCCTTCTCAAGCCTCGTATGGGGCTCGAACCCATGACATTTTGATATCTTAGTTGTAAGAGTCAAACTATCTACCGACTGATATAACGAGGCGTGAATGATTTCTGTTTCGGTGGCGTCGCTGCTGCCCTGAACGCGCAGCGTGTGATGGCGACTTCTTGACTTTGCTACCATGAGCTCAATCTCCTGACACGGCATCCGTGCACCTTATTCAACTGCCCCAGAATGCCCTCCATCAGGTGAACTGAGGACCAGCCAAGACCAGACGGGTGCCAGAACCAGGGAGAGAAGTGGTGAGAAGCGGTCCAAGCCGTTGCCAGAGCATGGCACCAGTCCCTCGTCACTCTGTCCACGCTGTTCAAGCCCTTTCCCGTACCTTCTGAGAGTCAAAGCCAACGCCCATGCTGACAACAGGCCTCCTCACAGTGTCTATGCTTTTCTCCTCGCACCACTGGTGATGTTGGCAGAAGACGATAGAACTCCAATCTCTGGTCACGTCGACTCGATATGAGGTTCCAGCAGCAATGCAACACGGTCAGCTGGGTCCGGTCGAGGTCGACGCTCGTCACGCTTGGGTGTCCGCAATGCTACTTAACTCTGCGAGGGGAGATGAACTCGTCGCAAATCTTTCCTTCCTTGATCGTTGCCATCGTCGCCGGTGATCCTCAAGACTCAGCGCGTCATCTCAGCCTGAACGTCACTCTCAACACTGAAGTCGCATTCACATTGGCCAGCCGCTGGAGAACACCATGCGCACTCTTCGGACACGAGGGGGTGGCTGGGATAGACCCGATGGAAGCCACTCCAGCGCCAGCAGGTGAGGGGAAGGTCTGGTCATGTCGACACCCCACTATCAGCGCAGCTTCTGGCTCAATAGCTTCATGGGGTGCCCGCCTCATCGCCATCGGGTGCGGGGACGACGGCACTCCGACACTTGCCTGCGTCCCCATGGCGGACATGGACGCACGAGCCCAACCCCAGGCTTAGTTGAACGGCTCGCGTTTCACACTCCATTGTGTTTCGCTAGCGCTCGCTTGACTGACTATACTGACGGCCCATCTCGGGTGCGCTCAGACTGACATTTCTGGCGCCATGGGCACGGTCCTGGCCCTCCCCACCGGGGTCCCCACTCCTTGCCAGCACTTGTCCACCTTGCTCCGGGCTCAAAGTCCAGAAATCATCCAATCACTCGTCGGCTCCCCGCCGACGATGCAGGTCATCCTTGGAGTTCTGTGCGCGGCGTACGTCGTTTCCGAGACTGGTCGCTTTTGAGGTGTTGAAAAGGTCTGCGAGATGGTGAACGGGACATAGCAGCACGCACGAGCGCGGCGCCCTGATCACCCGCTCAACCTGAATGACAGAGGTCGGAGCCGTAGCTGTGCTGTCCAGAGAGTGAAAGGAGGTAGGAACTGGCGAGCCATGTCTGAAAGGTATAAGAGCAACGGCTGCCTGATGTCGAGAACCCCAACGAAAGCTGCAAACGCTCCCCTACAGTTCAGTACGTGGAAGGCAACGCCAGCGACACACATATGCTGACTTTTCAGCCCGATACATTCATTAACGCCCACGAACACCACAATGGACGACATTAAGGCCCAGCTCGACCTCGCTTTTGAGCACCCCAACAACCTCACCAGCTCGGTCTCGCGCTCTGACGCCCTCCTCGGCAACCTGTACACTGCCTACAAGTCCGCTCGCGACACTGCCCGTCGCGGCCGCCTCGATGCCCTTCGCAAGGCCAAGGACGCCGACGAGGCCACCCTCGCGCAGATGAGCAAGCAGCTCGAGTCTGTTCTCGCCTCGATCTCCGAGTGCCAGGCCCAAGCCCTTGAGCTCCGCTACGAGATGGCCCACCTCGCCGTCTCCATCGACGCCGAGCAGGCTCACATCGACTCCCTCGAGGCTCTTGTCAACTCCCCCGAGAGCGCCGCCGGTACCAAGCCTTCTACTCCCATCGCGACCCAGACCAAGTTCCCTGTTGCCCCCGCTACCCCCGCCCAGGCCGCTCCCCCGACTCCTCCCGAGACCCCCGCCGCCAAGGCCTAAGCAACTATGACACACCCAACAGCTTCTTCATGAACCTCATGACCTACGACAACCAACGACCGGCTGCGTCTGATCTCTGCGTCAGCCACCCAATATCAAACCAACCAACCCACCAACAACACCTATCCCTAACCCAAACCCTCCAAACCTCCAAACCCCAACCATATCTTTAGCCACAAATCCATTCCTATGATCTAACGATCTCCGCGTCCCGTACCAGTTGTCCCAGTAGAGTTTAGTAGCATACACCCATGTGAGACAACGTCATCTACCGTTTAACAGTAAGAACAGCTGAAGTGGCTGATAGAATGTTGCATGTCCGCCACAACACGACGAACTGTGCGGACTGGCGTAGAGGGCTGCAGAGGAACAAGGAGAACAATAGCGAGAACAAGCTCTTTCTGTACCTGTTCTGGAGTTGTTCCTGTATGGTGCAGGGTGTCGTCCCAAAACTTTGGCGCCCTGTGCTGGTCAACTCGGTTACCGAGGCATGAACGGGGTTCTCCGCAGTGGCAAATGTGGTTATGGGTGCTTTGTTGGTCAACCACAGACAGGTCCCCTTCCCTTGTTGGCGCACTCTGTGTCCCACGGCCTGAGCGCGTGTGTACCTGAACAGAATGGAAGAAAACGTATTGTTCACCTCGACGCAGCCCCTGCGGCGCTCGGTCATCGAGATCTGTATTCCTGTTTTGTGAAGACTCCTCCTCCCCCAGGTCAAATGGTCACTCGGACCTTCCATGTCGGATGAAGGAATGCGCCAGGAGTGCCACGACAGTTGGGCGCGCCTGATAATAACCGCGGGGGTTACCTGGACAGACGAGCGGTTAGGACGCCACGTGATAACAGAGAAGTGTGGCGGCGCAGCGCACCAAGATGCACACCTCGGAGATCAGGCGCGATCAGTCGGTATGCTTAGGACGCTTGGACAGGACACCAGTAAGAGACAACACGCGTGCAAGTGGCACTCACCCTCACCGTGCTCCCAATCCTCCCCCTGCTGTCCTTGTTACGACTCGTGGCACGCCTTTCCGTTGCCCCCGACACAGCCGAATCGAGACTGCATCCACTGTACTTCCGGTTCGTTGCAGCTTCCAGGGTAGGAAGAAAAATGAGGCATCCGAGTCCGACTCAGAGCTCTTGACCACTGACAGGATCGAACTGCCGACCTCCGCATGAACTAGTACACATGTCTGCATATTAGTACGATGCTCTAACCAGCTGAGCTAAGCGGCCAACGATGAGAACGCGGGTGGAGCTGCCCCGCCGTCACGACTGGTCCGGAAGCTCGATTCTGGAGCGAGTGGCGGCCCGTCAAACACCCCACTCGATACTTCCCCAACCGACCCAGCCGGGGATCTGGGTTATCGTCAGAGTCACCTGTGAACCGAAAAGCCACACGTCGATTTGCCCTCATAATTGCCCGCTGATCTCCTCGCCACCTGTGTCGATTGAAAGAACCCGCAGAGGGGGCATTTGGGAAGAGCTGGAAGACATGACAGAGCCCTTTTCCGCAGCCTACATTCCAGATCTGCTTCTTTGCGGAATATGAGACGTGGGGTATTTCATTCAACTTGGGCGATCCAGTTTCCAGCCCACACAAGCCAGCCACCAAACTGCTACCGTGGCCCTTTGCGCCACTGTGCCTCCGCAAATGGATCTCAGATCTCTCTGCGCTGTGACCCTCTGTTATTGGAGAGAGTGCTGTTGTGGAATGTTGTTCCGGCGGCGGTTGGCCGGGGGGGAGGAGGGTTGGATGGGATGGGAGGGATGGGAATGGCGCCAAATGATCAGGTCAGGTCTTACGATGCCACCTTGCGCCGTTCCCCCCTCGGGCCGCCACAAACGGAACACGAGACTGCAGCGGGACGAGTGCCGGGAACGAGGCATCGTCGTAGCGCGGCATGGAATTTGCTACGCACACAAAAACAGGCACAGCCACGCACGCACACGCACATAACACACACACCCACACACACGCCACTGCGCCACAGCACCATAGTGCTGCCACTCTCACGCACATGATTGTTCCGAACATGCAAACCGCCAGACCCAGCATTCCCCATCAGGCCCACAGCCACCAGCGACGACGATTCACCCTACGAAAAGCAGCCAATCGTTCTCTTTCATTCCTCAGCGTTTCATGAGCTCCGATCCAAAGGATGGCCCTCGAAAGACCATGCGGCGCTCGTGGCGCGCGGGTTCGGTACCCTGTGTCCTGCGTCCATTCTTTGCATTCTTTGATTGTCCTCGTGCCGTGCCCCAGGTCGTTGTTTTCATCTTGCTCTGCGTGTGTCTGATGGCCCCCGAGTATCCTATCAAGGAATGAGACTTTCCATACCACGCTCAGTCAGCCGAGCAGGCGCAGCCAGCCCGGCAGAGAGGGAGAGTGGCTGCAGGATCCCTCGAGTGTGTGTAAACAAATCCCCGGCACCACCAGTGGTCCCCACGGGCCGCACGAGGCGGTGCCGAGATTGCAGAAGGTTTGGTACATATTCCATGCCTAGCTCGATAGTTCTTTCCCCCGCCACTCCGCCGTCCACTGGCTCGCATTCACCATGGGCCCCAGACCCAGACCTGCCCCGCTCCAGTCGCGCGCGCCGTCTACAGCCACGTACGCTCTCCCGCCGTCGCCACCATGTGACGACCACCCACTTCCTCGCCGCCGTCGCCGTCCAGCGACGACCTCGAGGCGTGGCAAAGTCAAGCGCAACCGCTCCGAGCCCAGCTCCCCCCTCAATACCACAAACAATCCCGACGCCGATCTCGGCCCCAGCCCTAACCGCAACGGGAGCCTCCAGACCTGTGCCGACCAGCAGCATAAGAGCCAGCAGTACCAGGACGAGCCTCAGCACCAGCTCAAGCACGAGCACCAGCAGGAACCTGAACAGCAGCCCCTCCAGCAGCCCCTCCAGCAGCACCAACACCAGTATCAGAATCAGAACCAGCATCGGCATCAGAATGAGCATCATCACCAGTATCATCACCCCCTCCAGACGAGTGGCGTTCAGCTAAACGTGATCGCGGAACTGCCGTCCTCAGCCCCCGCGCCTTGCGTCCCCGCTCGTTGCCACTCTGGCTGCGGGAACGCGTACACCAGCAGCCCGCAGACGATCTGCCCGCAGACAAACTATGCGCCGCTCCCGACACCCCCGCTGCAGGTGATCTACACGCCAGTCTACACGCCGCTCGCGTCACCGGCACTCGAGTGGCTCCCGCCCATGCCCGAGGTCCAGGAGGCCGTGAGTACGCTCCCGCGCACGTGTTCCTATCCAACGCTCTCGCGGCAGCCACATGGCCGGACGCTGACGCTGACGCCTCGCACAGGTGACCGAGTTTGCGTTTCCCTGCGCGCTCGACGACGAGGACGGCGTCTGTCTGCGCATCAACGAGTTCATGTTCGGCGAGCAGAGTGAGTGCTGCGCGGTGTTACGCTCTCAAGCACGTCTCACGGCAGTGTTCCCTTTCGGCATCAGCCTCAGCCGCGAGTCGGAAGCGGGCGCCAGCGCGCTCGGCGAGAATCAGGTGCACACGTTCCTCAAGGTGGTCACGCCGCCGCAGTGGAATGGCCGGTTCGAAGAGCACGTCCGCCAGATACTCGAGCACGCGCTTGGTGACGCCGTGATGTGAGTCGCTGTTCACAAGTCGAGTTGTGAGCTCACGCGTAGCATCTCTGTTCGTCAGTTGTAAAAATACGTCCATACACTACTGTAGAATAAGCTGTAGACGATACCACAAGTCGGAGGTCAGAAGTCAGAAGTGCCGAGTCTGGTCTCCAATCAAAGCAAGCAGGTCTCGTTTGCGAGTATCTTTGGTTGGTCGGACGCCCTATGTACATGCAATCCGTGACAATGGTATCCATGCGGCCTACATCTTAATCTACGAACCACCGTTAATCTGCGAGGTCAGCTACCGTATCGGGGAACGCGCGCCAGCTTTTACCCACCTTGTTCTTCACCCGCGTCAGGTACTGCGAATAGCTGTCCATCTGGTCCATGCGGTCCTCGATCAACAGGCTAAGAGCCCAGGAGCGGAGGGCGGGCTCGGCATCGCTCTTGACGACGTAGAGGTACGGGCGGTAGACACCGCGGCGCAACTCGCGCGTCTTGGCGATAATGGCGTTGATGCGCTGGTTGAACGAGTTGTCGAGGGTGGGGAGGGTGGTCTTGCCGCCCTGGAGCTCGTTGTACGAGCTGAGGTCGAAGACATCCTGGATGAGCCGGGGGACGGCCTCCTGTCCAACCCAGAGGAAGATGTTCTGGCCGTCCTCGATGAGGAAGAGACCGTGGCGCTCCAGACGCTCCGAGGTGAGGTTGAGTGCCGGGGGGAGGATGACGCCGTTCTCGCCAATGGTACCGGCCTCGGCAGGCATGTTGTGCAGCGAGTAGAAGCGGGCGTGGATGTAGGGGACAAGAGACTGGGCGGGGAGGGTGGTAAGGAGGTCTTGGGCGTAGGCGCGGAGGTCCGGGGGGATGGTAGAGCCCTGGCGGAGACCGACGTGCTTGCTAAGACCGCACGCAAGGAGGGGGAGGAGCGAGAGGTTGGCGGGGGCAGCCATCTGGGCCGACGCGCCTGCAGAGCCGGCAACCTGGTTCTTGTAGACCTGGAGCATGTCACCAAGACGGTTGGTGATGAGGTTGCGCGAGTCGTCGAGCGACGATCCGCTCATGCACTTCTCGACCGCCTTGTTCGCAAGGAAAGTGGCGATACCGACTTGGTCAGCCGAGGCGTAGAGCTGGGCAATCGAGTCGGTCGTCGGGATGGCCTGGGTGATGACACGAATGCGGCGCTCGCCGTAGCAGGTGGTGTGAAGAACAGCAGTCTGGAGAACAACAAACGGCTGTTTGAGGTCCTCCTCGAGCTGGAGCTCGATGACATAGTTCTGGTCGAGAGGAAGAATAGGGAGCGCGAGGAGGTCAGTCGAGCGGATGAAGAAGTTGCCGTGGAAGGCCGACATGCGGATACCACGCGAGGCACGGACACGGATAACAGCCTCGAGACCGATAGGCGACGCGAGCACCTTGCCAAACTCGGTGGCAAACTTGATCGCCTCCTCGCCGCGCGACGCGTTGAAGCCAGGGTAGAGATAGGTCTGACCGGCAGTGTAGCGAGGAAGGCACGAAAGGGTGGCGACGTCGGTGTACTGCGAGGAGAAGAGGAACATGTCGACCGAGACCTGCGACTTGGAGCAGTCAATTGCAAAGGTCTTGTAGAAGCTCGAGGCGGCCTGGAGGAGAGAGCTCTCCTTGGAGGTGCCGAGAAGCTTGGGGTCGTCACGAGGCTTGAGGGCGCCAGTGCCGAGGGTGGGGAGCGAGGCCGAGAGAGCAAGGATCTTGCCGCCAATCTTGCCAATGAGCTCGTGGGCAGCCTGGAGAGCCGAGCCAAGGGCGTTGCCGACAGTGACCGAGTCCTTGAACATGTCCGAGAGCTTGCCAAGAAGGTTCTCGATAGCGGGCCTGGACTCGGTGAGGTTGACGAGGAGATCGACGGGCTGGGGGAGGAAGACGTCGGTGAGGTCCGAAACGACGAGCATCGAGGGCTCAGCGTTCTCGCCGGCAGGGAGGGAGAAGTAGTGGAGGCTGGTCGAGACACCGATAAAGGCAACCTTTGTACGCGAGTCCTGGTTGGGAATGTTGTCGAGCGACTCGAGGATAGCGCGAGCGGCAGTCGCAACCATGCCAGACTGGATGGCCGGCTGGCTGACGTCGATGACGAAGCAGTACACGGGAGGCTGAGGGGGGCGGACCATGTACTCGGTGGGGGCGACAAACTCGACAACTGAGTGGTTGAGCTCCTTGCGGGCCCAGCGGTCGGCGGGCTTGTTCTCCCTCGAGTCCCAGTCAAAGAGCTGGGGCACCTCGTTGCTCAAGCCGCACATGCAGCACTTCCAGCGGTTGCCGCCCTCGATAAAAGTGACAAAGGGGTTGATGTAGACGCGGCAGCGACGGCAACGGGCAATGACCGAGTCCGAGACGACAGGAACGGGCTCGTCACCATCCGACTCGCGGTACGAGCGGTAGGGGGCCATGACAAGAGCAAGGGGGAGCTTGGACTTGTTGAGGAGCGACTGGGTTGTGGGCATGGCGGCGAGGGTGCAGCGCTGGTACGAGGGGTCGGGGAGAATGTGGGGCGAGTTGGTGACCGCGGCGTTCGAGGGGAGGAGGGACTGGGGAGGGGGGAGGTCGAGCTGGCGAACATCAGGCTGCATGCCGATGAGGTTGACGGTCTGGACGGGGTGCATCTGCTTGGGCTCCGCGAAGCTCTGCTGGCCGTAGCCGGGCTGGGCACCATAACCGGGCTGGGCGCCATAGCCGGGCTGGGCACCAACGTTGAGGTTCTGGAACTGGTTGGCCATCTGGTCGACGCCTCCGTAGCCAGGAGCGCCTGCGCCGGGCTGGGGCTGCTGCTGCTGCTGCTGCTCCATGCCGGGGGAGAAGAACTGGGGCGCCTGCTGCTGAGGCTGCTGGAAGCCGGGCTGCTGGAAGCCAGCACCAGGGCCGACACCAGCGCCGGGGCCGTAGCCAGGCTGCTGCTGCTGTTGCTGTCCCTGGCCGTAGACCTCGGCCATTTGCGCGGTGGGGTACTGTCGCCGTTTGCTACCGTGGGCGGCGTGGGCGGCAGGTCCGGTCGGGGGAGGGGGGGACGCGGGGTTACCATACGAGGGCTTGGTGGGGACCTCCCACTGGGTGTGGCCTGTAGCCTGGTCTGAGTGTGTTAGTCGTCGTCATGGACATTGCGCCGCAAGTGTGTGTGTCGGCGCGTCGCCGGCCGAGGTGATCTTACCGTAGTAGACATACTGGCCCGATGCCGCGTCCCTAGAGTGTTAGCATGGCGCTTGGAGCGATGAAGGTGAGGTGGGTGAAATGTCTCCATCCCATTGACGGGACGTGAGTCTGAGATGGAAATGTTGGGGAGTCGCGGTCAACTCACCAGCGGGCCTCCCAGCCCTGCGGCAGCTCGATGTGCTGGACGTTCATCGCGATCCGAGCTCGCTGATGTGGTGGAGAGAGAGAGGAGAACGCGGCTGGCTTTTTGGGGGGGTGGGGGGTTAGAGTGCCGTCCGCGGTGTGTGCAGGGGTGGGTTGTTGTTGATGTGGAGGTGGGTGGGTGGTGGAGAGAGGAGACGAGGTGTGGTGGTGGTTTAGTGGTGTCAACGCGGCCGTGTCGTTGTCGATAACAGCAGCTACGGTGGTGGTGTCAGCGTGCAGCGTGGAGGCCCATTGGCAGCGCGGCAGCTAGTGACGATGATGGATGGCTTCGGTGAACGGAATCAATTCCACGTGTAACCCACGCTACTCCTATACATGGCCAGCCACCACACGACGGCGATTCGGCAATAGCACCCAAAGGGCCCCGCATTCTCAAGAGAGCTTGGGTCTCTGGGTCTTATCCCTCCTCGTTCTGCATTGTTGACATTTGTTGACAACAACAACAACCACCCACCCACCCACCGCATCATGCTCCAGAACAGCTTGCTGGCTACAGGCCACGCCGACCTCGTCACTCGTGGGTTGTCCTCACAGCCGTGTCTCTCCACTCCGCTCCCACTGACCCCCAGACGTCGTCTACAACTTCTACGGCGAGCGCCGTAAGTGTTGCCTCCCATCCAACAACTGACATCCAGTCGCGACATGCTCGGCCGACCAGAAGATCAAGATCTTTAGCAAGTCGAACGAGGGCACCTGGGAGCAGGAGACCGAGTGGAAGGTTCGTTGTCTGTGATGGAAAGTGAAAACTAACCCCAGGCCCACGAGGCGCCCGTGCTCCACCTCTCGTTTGCGCACCCCGTCCACGGCTCGCTGCTTGCGTCCTCATCACACGACCGCACCGTGAGGATTTGGGAGGAGCAGCCCTCGTCGTCGACAATAGCCGCCACCCCCGGTGCCGGCCGGTGGGCCGAGAAGGGTACATTGACTGGCGCCAAGGGCAGCGTGCGCGTCGTCGAGTTTGCGCCCCCGAACCCGGCATTTGGTCTGCGTGTTGCGTCGATTGCGTCCGACTCGCACCTGCGCGTGCACACCAGCCTGGACCCAGACCTCAGCGACTGGTCTCTCGTGCACGACATTCACCTCCCCTCGCTCCCTGCGCCCGGCAGCGCAGAGGAGCCCGCGTCCGCGTCCGGCTTCTCATCCTCGTCCGCGTTCGAGGGTGCGTCGGCGGCCGAGGCGGCCACCGGCGGCTGGGGCCTGAGCTGGTGCAAGGAGAAGTGGTGGGGCAGCGTCATTGTCGCGTTCTCGGGCAACTCGCCCGTCGCAAAGGTCATGACCCTCGACCCCACCCCCGCAGCGCTCGTCCACCTCAAGCCCTCCACATCCTCCCCGCTCACCTGCATCTCGTGGGCGCCCAACTGCGGCCGCTCCTACCACCTCATCGCCACCGGATCCCGCGACGGCACCGTCCGCATCTGGCGCGTCGAGCCCCCCAGCGAGGACGAGGGCACCCTCACCTGGACCGCGGAGAACATTGCCGAGTTTGGCCGCGGCCCGCGTATTGGCATGGTCGAGTGGAACGCCACCGGCACCACCCTCACCACCTCGGACGACGAGGGCCAGATCAAGATTTACAAGCGTGAGTCCCAGGGTTACATGTTGTGTCCTTGCTAACCCGTACAGCCACATATGCCAAGAACTGGAAGCTGCTCGGCAAGATGACCGCCGAGGAGCCCCCGGCTGACGAATAATAGACACTGGATGTATTGAGTACCTTTGTGCGGAATGTCGTCTGTGTCTGTGCCGCCCTTTTGGCGACTTATCAGACGAGTTTACAGTCTTGACATTGAGGAGATGGACCAGGGGACCTTAGTGCTATGTGGATGACAGAACACGACGCTGCCACAAACGAGTTGGCCATCTTTTGTCTTTGCCGCTCCTCCTTGTTACCAGCACACGTGCGCCAACATGAAGTGGTGCACTTATCCACTCCGCCTCCCACATTGTCAACCACCGACATGAGCTCGTAGGACGACGAAGAAGGCCTCCCTGTCGATTTGCCGACGGCAAATGGCCCGGTGCTCTCTCCCACAGCAACCACACTCGGCGTTCGCTCCGGTGCCCTCCCCTCGCCGGAGCGGTTAGAAGTACATGCAATCTACGGCGACCCATTTCCAAATCCTTCTCTACGACGACCCGTCTAGTAAATCTGCCCGTCAGCAAGCGCTCTCTCATTGCCGTCGCCCGCCCGTCCAGTGGTGTACGCACCTCGTCAAACGGCCGCGTGTCCTTGAAGCAGCTGTCCCACACCTCGAGCACGGCCTGCTCGGCCATCTCCTCGTCTGCGCAGTTCGGGTGGCTCTTGACGYTGAGGATGGCGCGGCGCTTGACGCACGCCTGGTGCTGCTTGCTGAACTTGTAGATGCCGCGCTCGCGCTCGCGCGACCAGTTGCAGTCGCCCGAGAGGTTGGCTGCGCGGATCTGGGGTGTCAGTGCGTGTGCGGGATTGGCTGGAGTTGGGACGGAGATTGAGGGAGGTGAACAAGAAACAGCTGGGCGGTGATCGCGGCTTGATGCAGCAGCAGCACTGTCGCTGCCAGCTTCTGCCCTCTCCGCATGCCACTCGTCGCGCCGCCCTCGTCGGGTCCATGACGGACCGGCCGGGTAGCGCCACCGGAGCTTTTACCGGCTACCATCAAAACTACAGGACTCACCTCGGTGCAGGCGTGGTGGCGGAGGTTCATCCAGTCGACCTTGAACCTGCAGTGGTCGTACGCGTGGATGAGCTCGTGCGCGAGCGTGTCCTCGAGGTGCCTCTTGTGCATGAAGCGGTTCTGGCACAGCAGGATGCCGTGTTCCGGGGAGAAGCCGCCCGCGCGCGAGGGGTCGCACGGGTGGCACTGCATCGCGGACGCAGGGAACTCGCAGCCCGCCATGCGGAGGTGCTTGAGCAGGAACACGACCATCGGGCCTGGGTGTCAGCATGCAGCTCGAGGGCGAGAGCGCTATGAGCTGCGGCATGGTACCCACTCGTCTCCATCAGGCTGCGCTTCCACTTTTCGCACTTGTCCCAGTCCTTTGCGAGCGTCTTCTGCTCGTTCATGCGCTCGCGCTCGGCCTTTTCGGCGTCGGACAGCCCGAGGCCGGTGAACATGGCCATCGACTTGCGCCAGCTCTCAAAGGCCGCCGGCGACTCGGCGGCGGCCGGGGACGCCGCGGCGGGGGCGGGGACAGAGGTATCAGACATGGCGTCGGGTCGCGTCGGGGGGGCGGTGGTGGTGAGTGACCGAGGCCGAGATGTTGTTGACAGGAAGACTCGCGGTCGGTGGAGAGTTGTGGAGGATGACTCTGAAATCGGGCAACCGCGACGGAGGGAGACGGAGTAGTGGCTTATCTCCGGTCCGGACTGACCACCGGCCGACATTGCATTGTCCACTCGAGGTGATCAGCCTCGCTGAGCCTACCGAACATGCACACCCACCTATGCATGTATAGCTGGTCTTGTTCTCCCCAATCCTTCTGGTGATCAACAGCAGTGCATGCATACATGGTTGTTGCTGACACCAACAAAAACAGCAGCTCTGCAGGCTGCGGTGAGTATGACGCATCTAAAATGTAGGGCTCAGATAAACCGTGGCAGAGTGTCTGAACTTTTTGATACCGCCTGCAAGAGAACCCAAGTGGAGGAGGAGGATTGCAATGACAACTTCGAGCTCGGGTTTGTTTGCGCATCATCCACCCACCACTCGCAACCAGCAACCATGGCAAGTATCCCACACCCCTGCTCGCCACCACCGGCAACGCGCAGGCCGTCCCGCGACCCACCACCCGCAACCGCTGACCCCCAGATCATCCCCGTCCGCTGCTTCTCGTGCGGAAAGGTCGTCGGAAACCTCTGGGAGGCGTACCTCGAGCTGCTCGCCGCCGGCCTCGACGAGGGGTGAGTGCAGACCGCCCCGCTGGGTTCAGCCTGAGAGGACACAAAAGCTGACAGGAACAGAGACGCGATGGACAAGCTCCAGCTGTACGCTCGCGCACCGGGGGATGCAAGCTGACAAACAGGAAGCGCTACTGCTGCCGCCGCATGGTCCTCACCCACGTCGACCTCATCGAGAAGCTCCTCCTCTACAACCGTGAGTCGCATGGCTGCTTTTCAAGTTGTCTTCCAAGCAGTGCGCTGACTCTTCAGCCCTTGACCGCGACCGCTCTTAGATTCTGTACATTGTATGCCATCCAGTATCGACACAAAAACGGAACAAACAAAAGAGGACGGGACACTGATCACTACTGATGTCGATGGGGGTGGGGGGGTGATGGCGATGATTGACGCCGAGAATGAGAAGAAGCCAATCCAGGCTGGATACTGATGCCAGAGACCGCAAGCCTAGTACCGCTTGAGCGCTGCGTCGCCACCCGCGCACCAGACTCCGTCCGGCGCCGCCGCCCAGGTCTCGACAGCAACCGCCTCCCAGCCGGCGTACTCTTCCTTAACAGCCGCGCGCACTGTTGTTCCCTCCACCACAACGCTCAAGCGGCACGGCAGGCCCGACCCCGTGCCGACGACCAGATCGGTGTCATTGTCAGTGCCAACAAACGCGAGCGAGTACACTGGCGCGTCGTTGCGGCGCACCTGCACCGCCGGCGCCGCGACGCCATCCGTGGCGACCAGTGCCGCGAGGGAGCGCAGCACAACGGTGCCGTCCGCGTATCCTGTCGCGAGGAGCTGGCTCGCGGGGTCGTATGCGGCCGACAGGAGCTTGGCGGCACAAGGAGCAGGGGCAGTGAGGAACGGCGCGGCACCCGAGTCGGACGAGAGCGTGAAAGCGGTAATCTTGCCGTCGGGGGAAGCTGCGAGAATGGCCGCCTCGCCGTGGCTGGATAGGCCGAGAGACGCGAGGCCCGCGGCGTCGTCGACAACGACGAGCGCGTCGACCGCCTGTCCCGCTGCCAGAGTCCACTTTTTCGCTTCGGCGCCGGCGCCGACGTCCCACAGCCGCACGCTGCCGTCCTTGGACGCCGAGAGCACCTGGCGGCCGACGCCCACGACGTGGGTAGATGTGATTGCGCGCGTGTGGCCCTTGAGCGTGCGCGGGTTGATGCCCGTCTTGGACGAGAAGATGCGGAGCGTGAGGTCCGAGGACGCCGTGAGGACGACCTGGAGAGTTAGTAGTCGAACACAGCGACGGAACTCACCTCACCGCTGGGGAACCAGCGCACGTGGAGGACGTCGCCGACGTGGCCCTTGAGCTCGAGCGCAGAAGCAAGGTCAGATGGGGAGAGCACGACGGCGTACCCGTCCGGGCCGCCGACAACGAGCTGCTCCGCCTTGTCAGAGTACGCGATGCTGTTGATCCTGAGCTCCTGCTGGGAGGGTGTGAGTAGCGCACGGGCAGGTATTACACTCACGGAGAAGGGCGTCGGCTTGGCGAACGGCGGGCTCAGAATCTGGCGCGGGAAGCGCACGGGGAGGGAGGAGATGTGCAGCGCGGGCACCGAGACGACAAAGTTGGTCTGCTGTTAGCTGTCTGTACTCATACAGAGTTGAAGCTCACCTTGGACTCGCGCTCAAAGGTGATGCCATCACGGGCGGCAATGTCCACTCCGCCGCCATCGCGCGCCTCGACGCGGACCTTGCCGTGCACGGACGTACTGCCCTGCTGGTACTGTTGTCAGTAGCTCCCTAACCAGTATGAGGAGCTCACGGCCGAGACCCAGATGTCCTCGCGGACAACGATTCCCTGCTCAACGTCGTCAAAGACTGCAGTTGCGTCGTGCTGCCGCTGTCAGCATCACGTCGAGCACAAGCCAAGCTCACCTGAATGTCCACGTATGGCAGCGCCGTGACCCCGCTCATTGTTAATGTTGCTGTTGCTGTTGCTGTTGTTGTGATTGCTGTCAAGTTGGCTCGGGGCATCGCTTGGTCAGTGTTGAACTCTCAAAGTGGAGGTCAGCGGCCGTAAAGTGGGTGGGCTGTTTAATATTGTGTTTGTTGATGCGAGCTAGCAATCCGCGTGCCTGCAGATGTCCATGGATCCATGGATCCGTGGCGGAAGCGTGGTGCCCATGCATTCATCCATGCGATCATTCATATTATTCAAGAGAGTGCTCGCAATGTTCTCCGCCCGGGAGATTCCGAGGCGCTCCCAGACCTCCAGGGTTCAGGCTGCCAGGACTGGAGACAGTGTCAAGTATATCCCGGAAGGCGCTGGCAACAGGACATGGGCATGAAGAATGGCGCATGCCATTGCGCCTGGCGCATGCCTGTGCTCGCCTATTGTGCTGCTTGCCCGCACGAGCCGGGCTTCGAGCCGCTTCAAGGTCGGCCTTGCTTGACGTTGGGGAGGAACGGACGTCAGCGGCAGAATGGGATATCCGGCAGCTGGGTGGGGTCATGTGGGGAGTTTGAACACCAGGAGTTGGAACCCGGTTCGAAAAGGAGTCGGCAGCTGGCGAGCGTTTCAACACCAGCTTCTGATCTTTGCGAGTCCCAAGACATGGACTCGCCTGTTGGGCGAAGAAGGTAACCTACCGACTTTAAGGTCTACAACATCCACTACAACGACTGCGATGAGCCGTGGATCCTCTGTCGCCACAAGAACTCCCCCCCTAGCCGCTCCGCCCTAATCAAGCTGCTCGGTCGCCTTCCCGCCGGTACACGCCAGTATATTCGGACCATGATCGCACTACCTCCCGTCGCGGGGAAAAACCTCATCTTCAACTACGACGGCAACGTGAAGCACCGAGGCTCACTATTCAGCCTCGCCCCCCCTTATTCGTGCCATCGGTGCGAGCATCAACGTCCATGCTTTTGACCCTTCGTTTGGCATCGCGTTCTCTTGGTCTTCGCAGCGGAAGGAGGCCTACGACAGTGACAAGGCCGTGCCCAACCTGGATGAAAGCGCGGTGGACGTATTTTGCGACGCTTTCTTGGTTGCGTTTGCGGACAGGATTCTTTCCGGCGGTCTCGCCTCTGTTATTCCAGACTCGGACCAGATCGCCAACCAGTATGGAACCATCCTGGCAAACGTCGACCAGAACGTCCTTGTCCGTGGCGGCAGGTGCACCGGGCGCCTGGCCAACAGCCCGCCCGTGCCCATGGCCGACGCCAGCCGCAGGTCGATGGACAGGCTGGAGCGTTGCCTTGGCGCAAAGCCCGACACCGAGTTCAAGAGCGGCATTGCTGTCATTTCCGACACGCCCGAAAGCCAGCTCACCGAACTGGTCACGACGTTCTAGAGGGCAGCAGCGAGCAGAGCCTTGATGGTTTCTCGCCTGCCTAGAGTTCTCCGCCTTCGCGACCCACACTCGACGAACAATTACCGATGCCAATGCCAATGTAGTCCCAATACCTGTGTACCGTAGCTCAAGCGCAGGTACTTTTGAAACGAAGTACGCGTATGCAGAGTATCCTACCGTCAATCGTATCAGCTGCAGCACCGACAAGGCCACATGTGTGTTCGTGCCACTTGCAAACGCGCAAAAAGTCAGAGTGGCCACGTGCGGATGCACACGTCATTAATCATTGTTGTTGATATGAGGTAGCAAGGTGATAACCCACCCGTCATTTCGGAACGGCCCTGCTCGCCATGCTGCCGGCGCCCAGGGCGGCGGAGCGGGCCGGCATAATCCTCCAGGGCCCCACTACCGTGGCTCGGCTGAACAAGCTCCGAAACGACACGGGCATCAACGCGTCACCACGCCGGTGCAATTGCCGGCGAGAGGGATGCGAGAGAGAGAGAGAGAGAGAGAGAGAGAGAGAGAGAGAGAGAGAGAGAGAGAGAGAATAAGAGACGGTAAACGATGAAGCGGTGAGCGTAGGGTGAGGTGAGGGGTGATATCAAGGTGTGGGAGGGGGAGAGAGCAAGGGTGAGGGAGCCAGCAAGGCCTGGCATGCTGCATGCCTTGACTTTCAGCTTTGTGCCTCCCCTTCCGTGGCGAGACTCTCCGACACACGCGACGTGGCCGGGTGGGCGCATGAGCCGCCCTCGTCTCTGTCGATTCATCCGGAGCAACGCGAAAGCAAGGCTTGCGCCGCATCTTGCAAACCTTGGCTGTAGCTCCTGACGGCTGGCGGCGATCCTTTGCGAGTTGGGGGCCTTGATGGACGCGATCCTTGGGGGGCTGCTGGCTGGCCATCATGTCATCATCCACATGTCCCGCGAGCTGATGCCTTGTCTGTTCTCTCGGAGCGCTGGACAGCGACGGAAGGGCAGGCAGTCACCACCGGCGTCATTTGGGTTATTGTCCCCTTGTGGCTCTTTCCTAGCGTGCCCTGTGGTTGCTGCGTTGCTGTAGCATGCTCGGCGGTCGCCCGTGCCAGCTGCCAGGCTCCGTAGGGAGGGCCGGGAGGGTGGTCCGGGTGGCCCGGGTGCAGCCGGGAACGATTCTACGGCAGCCGTGGCGGACATGGCATGGACAATGACGCGCGGGGGGGGTAGGAGGGATAGCGGGGTCCCGGCCGAGGACGGAGATCGGGTAGTCCGTGTGGTCGATGTTACAGGAAGGGCGTGTGTGTGGGGTCTCCAGATCCAAAGTGCCACAAGGACGGCAAAGTGGCTCGGCGCTAGTCGGACCGTGGCTTGAATTACCCCACAACCAAGACCCCGGCCACTTTTTGGTCCGCCAGTGCAGTGTAGTGGGGGGGGGGACTGGTGGGTGGGACTGTGCCGCTCCGGTGGCTGTTGCCGACGTCAGCGGGCACTCGTTCCTTCCACCAGCCAGCCAGCCAGCCAGGTGCCAGGCTCAGGCTGCGGCCCTCCCCTCCCTCCACTCCCTGGCCAACCCCTCCCCCTCCCCTCTCTACCGGACACTGGCCAGCCCGCTCTGTCGCTCTGTCGCCTAGGCCGTCGCTCGCTCTCGCTCCTTTATCTACCACCCCTGCTTCCATTCTCTTACATCTCTCTTTCTCTCTCTCTCTCTCTCCATCCCAAAACACCTCCAAACAACAACCACCACCATGTCCGCTGCTGGCCTCCTCTCCATCGTCCCCGTAAGTCGATGATCCCCCCACGTCATACCACATCCCCCGCACCATCACATCGCCATTACCCGATATCCGTCGGCTCCAGCGCAACCACACCAGCCAGCCAACCAGCCGGCCGAACACGCAGCTCACACTCACAGGCCGGTGTCATTGTCGGCGACGACGTCAAGAAGGTCTTTGACCACGCCAAGGCCAACAAGGTGAGTCGTCCAGATCCGAGCAGCAGAAAGGCGAACAGCGCCCCAGATTGCCGAATACGCGCAACCTGGTACGCTGGACCCCCCCCCCCCCCCCCCCCCCCCCCCCTCACAACAACACCACACCCACCACCGCCCATGCCCTCAGTAAGCATCCCGGGCTCCTCTCATTCCACAAAGGAATACGCCCCCCTCGCCGACGAGGTAAACCCCCCGTTTGGAAACGTTGCCCCTTCGCCGACCGTTTCCAATGGCGCCGTCGTCTACTCCAAGCCGCTGCGGTCTTCGGGCTCCAACACCCCCACCGACGAGACCTTTCCTGCTTCCAGCAGCCGCGTGATGAGAAACTTTAGTGACGACCTCACCACGCGCGTAGGCATCAAGGGCAAGGGCCGAGAATATCCCCGCGACTCTCGCGACTACGACTATGACGAGTCGGACATTTCCACACAAAACCGTCTCAAGGGCAACCAGCGCGATTGGGACGACGACGGATACACACGGAGCGACTCGATCCACGACCACCGGCCGCAGCCGGAGCGTCAGCGGTCGTACCCGCCGCTGAACGAGGCCGAGGAGGACGAGAAGCGGATCCAAGCGGTAAGAACCTTCGATATCGCATCGTAAACGCGACACGGCCCGCTAACAGGTTTAGAATCTCGCAAAATTCACGGCCCGAGAGACCGCCCGACGCAAGGCGGCGCGCACATCGCGCATCATGTCTCCAACGCCCTCCCAATCGTCTGTCAACTCGTCGACCACCTCGCTGTCGCGCACCGGACCACGCCCATTGTCCGTGCTCACCGAGGGTATCAGCAGCAAGCGCGGCAGTCTAAAGGGCTACGTGGGAAGCCTAGTGGGACGCGGGGACCGAAGCAGTGGCTCGCCATCGAGGTCGGGCTCCCAGGACCTCGAGGTGAGTAACCCGCCGCCCGCACGCAGTGGCTAACGTCGCAGCTGTCATCGCCCTCCAGCAGCGCACAGACAGTCACGAACCCTTACGAGGTGGTGCTTCCTCCCAAGAAGCCCGGGGTGGGCTCGCCCACGTCGCCGACAATGCAGCCGTCCAGCCCGTTTGCCGATCCGCCAAACGTCATCACTGGCAGCCATGGCAACCGAAACGCGCCGATGGAGTCACCGCTCGAGGAAAGCACCGGGTTTGGATACCAGGGCTCTAGCTGGCGCGGTGGCGCAGCGGCGGTGCCGCAGGATGAGGAGGGTACTATTGTCGCCCAGCCCGCCAAGCCCGAGCGCTGGTGGCACGCGTTGTGCGCATGGGGCGCCGACCTCGATGGCGGACACGGAAAGAAGACGAGCAACCAGGCGGGGCGCACCAACCCGTTCGAGTAACCTGGTAGAGAGACCACGGAGCATGTCGGCGATACGACAGCGAGCACATCAGCGTGCGCTTAGCTGCGCGCGCACAGCACTGCGGGTGCAGCAGTGCGCAGCCGTCACCGAGCGGCAGGACCCGGCAGAGACCCATGTACACGAGATTGAGTGGAGCTGTAACCAACCCACTCTCCGAGCCACCACACATGTGATAGACACGACAATGCATGCGTAGAAGGATACTAGAAATGCAGGGCGGGTGTGTTGTTGACGCGTCTGGTTGTCGCGGGCGGCGTCGAATGGGCTGGGGCTGGGGTTGAGGGCTGACCTGACGGCACCGACATTACCTGTCAGGTCAGGAGAGCTGAGCGTCTTTAGCCTGGAAGGCCATTAAGCGCAGACGCCAGTGGCTCACGGTGGCTAACTGCCGGACGATGAGAGCACCTTTTGAGATATGCATGCATGCAACAGCGGAAGATACTGGGGAGCATAGATGCATAGATGCATAGTGCCCCAGGCTGGAGAGACTTGTGCAGCAAGCCAGCGCCACACGGAGCTAAACACCGCTACCGCCGAGAGTGGAACTAATTGAATTAGACCTGATTAGAAATCTGCTTTCTAATGGTGATTAGGACGCGCGCAGGGTGCTTCCCTGTTCCCCCCGTCGTTCGGCGCAGCGACCTCGTGGCCCGTTGAGACTGTCCATCCACCTCTCCTCACCATCACCACCATCCACCTCAAGCACCGCTAACACGGCGGCACATCCCCCATCAGACACCCCTCCCGTCCCCTCGGCACCCCACACCCACGCCCCACCTCACCGCGCATCCACCTTCCGCGTGTTGACTCGGCGGCGCACTCCCACTCCCGTCTCCTCGACCCCGCCCCCGAGCCCTCCTGGTCGCGCCGCGCTCTCTATCCGTCAACCAAACCATCAATCACCGAAGACATCCTTGGACGGCACGCGTCTTTTTTTCTTGTAATCTTCTCCCCCATCTACCCACAACATCCACCCACAACACCCCGACGCGTCGACCTCTTGTCTCCATCCTCGTATCCGCCCACATCTGCACACACTCTAAACACCACCCATCCACGAGCAACAAGCTCGACACCATCAACGACAGGCCCCGGGCACTGACAATCCGCAACAACAACGGCGCCCACCGGCCCACTCACGCGTCAAACCCGGCCTCCCCACGCGTCTCCGCCGAGCATCCCCAGCTCCAGCTCCGCCACCCACCATGGCGAGGGAAACACGCGGATCCACCGCGCGCGACGCGGCTATTCTTTGTAAGTCGAGCATCCACCCCATTTCCCCACTCACACCAGCTCCCCAAGGAGACACCACAAAGCGCAAGCGCGAGACGCGCTTCTCCGCCGACCCCAACGCGCACGAGTCGGACGGCAACGGCACCCCCGACAGCAAGCGCCAGCGGCATGCGAATGGCAACGCGCACGACGACGACGAGTCCGAGGACGACGCATCCGCTGGCCCGGGTCGCGTCCTCTCGCTCGAGGTGCGCGACGCGATCACCACCGTGCTCGCCCAGTGAGTACCCCGCTGTGACTGGCCACTGACAGCAGGATGGCAAAGGGCCTCCCGCACCCGATCAACAACGTCCTCACCCTCTGGCTGCCCCCCAACTTTGAGAAGACGGACGAGAACACGCTCGGATTCATTCTCAAGCAGGACTCGCTGACGTGGGAAAAGCTTCACGTGAGTACGCCGTGTTCTTCTGTGCTGACAGCAAGTCAACACTACACCTGTTTGCGGAAAACCTGCTGCTGCCGTGCTCGTACCCGAACCCCGTCCCGTCGCTCGCCCGGATGCACCTCCCGGTGGCCCCGCTGCCGTCGCAGTTTGCCCCGATGGCAATCTACTCGTTCTGTGCTGCGCTGCGCGAGCTGCTCCTCCAGGTCGAGCCGCTGAGCGATGGCGTCTCTCGCCTCGAAAAGCGGCTGCCGCTTGAGCGCTGGGCTCTCGTGCAAAAGACACCCGGTGCGGGTCTCGGCTCGGCGGGCGGTGACTGGTTCACCTCCTCGGTCGACCTCCGCGAACTCGAGGCCGCGCGCAAGAGCGCAAAGATCAAGAACGGCCAGACTCTTCTGGCCGCGTTGACAGAGGAGGCCAAGTTTGGTGAGCTTTAAGGGCGATCACAGTAGCTGACCGCAGGCCACGCGCAGCCCGTGATTGTGCAGACAACTGGTGTGCTCGGCGCAAACGAAAAGGACGTACCCAAACTCGGCGACGTGATTGTCCAGCGCGCAAGTCTCAAGGCCCAGCGGTGGAAGGAGCGCCGCGCACAACGCCGTGCGCTCGAGTTTAGCACCCTCCTCCGGCCGGTCAAGGCAGTCACCGCGGGCAATGTTTCGTTCACCCCGTCATTTGCGCCAACATACAACTCTCAGGGCGCATGTGGTCTCGGATACTATTCAACATTGGATATCATGCACGAGAACGCGCGCCACAAGGAGTGGCTCAAACGCTCAACAACAGTCGCCGACGGCCCTGACAGCTGGCATGGAGACGGCGAGCCGAGCGCCAAGGAGAAGACGACCGTCGACGATGTGCTTGAGAACAACGCAGAGCTCATCAACGAGCTGCAGATTTGGAACGAGCTGCGTCTGCGCAAGGGCGACGCAACATGGATCACCGAGCGCGAGCAGGCTGTTGCAGACGAGCTCGTTGCGTCGCTCACAAAGCTGGTCGAGACGTCTGACACCGCGCCGTCGACACTGCTTGGAGAGAAGGCTGCGCCTGGTCTCGCACACACCCTTGCCAGGAGGCTGCTTTCCAACGACGGGCCGGCGGTCCGTGGCACCCTCGACGTGCGCCGCCCGCAGGCGCTCCACGACAACGTCACGATCCGTCTCCGGGCCGCTGCCGCTGCTGCTGCAAGCCAGCCCGGCCCCGAGCGGCCCACGCCGCAGCAGCAGCAGTCTGCGCTCGGCATCAATGGCGTCCCGCAGTCCCCCCGGCAACCGCCCAAGACGCCCGGCACGCCCGGCTCCTTTCTCCCGTCTCCTCAGATGCGCGAGGCGCACCTCATGCAGCAGCAGCCGCGCACCCAGTACTTTCCCCCGCAGCCGCAGCAGCCGCGCTCCTACCAGCAGGGCGTCAACGTCCCCATGGCCCCGCAGACCCCGCAAGGCCAGCTCCCGATGCGCGTCCCGCAGGGCTACCAGCCCGGCACACCCGGCACCCCGATGGGCCAGCAACCGATGACCCCGCAAGGCTTCCGTCCCAATTCGAGCGGGTCCCTCCAGGCCGGCGTCCCGTACCCGCAGCAGGGCTACCCGGCAAACTATGGCCGCCAGCCCATGACCACCGCCGCGGCCGCAATGACTGTCGGCGGCATGTCTCCGCAGATGGTCCCGATGCAGATGGCCGGTCAGATGGGCGTCAACGTCGGCGCGCAGCTCGGCGCGCAGATGACGTCCCCGATGGCCGCCCAGGTCCAGCTCGGCGGACAGATGGGCATGGGCATGCCGGTATCCGCCAACCAGGGCTCGCCGGTGCCCGCCGCATATGGCCAGCATCCCCAGCATGCGCAGCACGCCCAGCACCAGCGCATGGTCGGCCCCGGCCCGTCCAATCTGCGCCAGAGCTACCCGATCCCGGGCATGCAGCCCGGCGTCGGCATGCAGGTGCAGGGCGCGATGCAGATGCAGGGCATGCAGCCCGGCATGCAGCAGCAGCAGGTCATGCAGCAGCAGCAGCAGGTCATGCAGCAGCAGCAACAGCAGCAGCAGCAGTTGCTGCAGATGCAGGCCGGCATGCAGGTCCAGGGCATGGGAGCCGTGCAGGGCATGGCCGCCGGCGCGGGCATGCAGATGATGCAGCCGGGCATGTACAGCTCGCCCATGCAGATGCGCGTGCCCGGCGTCCCCGGCATGCAGGGACAGATGCCGGGACAGATGGGGCAGATGGCGGCCGGCATGCCGGGGCAGATGGGCATGCAGATGGGCATGCACCACCGGTAGTCTGCCCCTGTGATAACGACACGGTGGGGTGGGCGTGCAAGGGCGCCAGCGCGACGGTCGACTGCAGGACGAGGATCGAAGATCGAGGATCGAGTATCAGGACCCAGACCCAGACCCAGACCCAGCAACTAGGACCAGCACCAGAACCAGGACCCAGGACCCAGGACCGTGCAGCATACAGCGTGCGCCGCGACCGCAGCGGCGGCGGACGGAGAAGAAGGACAGGTAGAGATAGACGTGTTGTGGCAAAGCAGTGAGAACGAGGGGGAGAGAGAGGCGACGGTCTTGCGACTCGCCGCCTCTCGAGCGTAATGTCATATCGGCGAGGCGGCGGAGCATGGAGGACGGAGAACAACCAGACAGTCTGTAGGAAGGCACATGTAGCAGAATCCGAGTGCTCAGCAAGCGTTATGCGCGGCGCAGGCGCGCAGGGGCCTCGAGGAGCATGGGGTAGGCAGGTGCGCAGCAGAAGGCATGGATGTGGCAACCAGTTCAAGACAAAACGAAAGTCACTCACAAGTCAGTGGACAAAATGCTTCCGCGACGCGTCGACCGGCGACCCACGACGAAAACAAACACAAGCTCCGACCTCAGCTCACTTCGAGACCATCTATTTGCACTTAAACTTGCACTTGCCACCGCACCACCACAACACCACACATCCACAACACCACCGGCACGATGCCCTCTCGCCCGCCGCATCCGCTGCGGCGCATTTCGACCGGCTCGCTGAGCTCGCTGGCGCGCAGCACGGACCGCACGCGCAGCCCCTCTGATCTCGACTTTCTCGCGCCGGCCCTCAACGACATGATCGACGAGGCGGCCACGCTGGCCAGCAACACGCAGCGGCTCAACACGCTGCACGACGCGCTCGGCACGTTCAACGAAGGCTTTGCGGCGTACCTGTACGCGATCAAGATGAACGCGTTCAGCATGGCGTGGCCCGAGGCGCCGATAGACGCGAGCTGGGAGCGCGTGCGCGCGGGCGAGCTCGCGCTGCCGGCTGCTGCTGCTGCTGCGGAGGGGAGCGGGCGCGAGCGGGGCGTGTCCGTGTCGGCGTCCAGCGCGCACGGGCGCTCGAGCCCGGCGCCGGGGACGACGCACGCGGCGGACATGACGTACGCGACGGCGTACAGCGACGACGAGGACGCGAAACCGCGCAAGAAGCTGCAGAAGACGGCGGCGGCGACGGGTATCAGGAAGCCGGCGACGGGCGGCGCAGCGGCGCGGCGCGCGGCGCTCGCGGCAAAGAAGCGGCGCGAGGTGAGTGCACGCGCTGTGTGGCTCTGGTCTGTTCTGTCCGACCTCGAGGCCTCTGCAAGGCGCTGTTGTGCTCTCTGCTTCTGCATCGCACTGCGCGTGCTGGTAATGGCACTTTGCGGTCTTTTTTCCAGCAGATATGGACGGACGCGCAACCGCGGCTGTCGGCCTGCGGCGTGGGCGTGGACTTGGCTGGACCCGAGTGTGGACTGAGACGGACTTGGACCCCGCGCACACATACGGCTGTGGCTCGTTCTCTTTTTCGCGAAGGAAACCATGCTGACACTCCCAGATTGAGATTTCCGAGATCATCGACAGCCAGCTGCCGCTCGAGTACCGCGGCGGCGACGCAGACGCGCGGCTGTGCATGGAAAGGGTCATTGACCGGTTATGGGACGGCGACGGCCTTGCGAGTGAGTACAAATCACCCTGTAGGCCATCCTGGCGAGCACTGCAGATGTGGTCCGTAAGGCGCAGGGTCTGCGACCGCTGGGAGAAGGGGAGTCAGTGGTACTACCCCGCACCGGCACCGGCACCGGCGCGAGCACGAGCACATATACGAGCACAGCTAAGAGATGGAGTACCGATAGCTGACACGCCAGTCTCGGACCTCGTCAAGCCGCCAGAGATGCCGCACCCGAGGGTCAACAAGTGTCTCATTGCGCTCGTGTCGAAGAAGCTCGTCGGGAAGAGTGCCGCCAAGGTGAGTTGCCACCCACGCAGTGTAACTGACAACAGGGCAAGACGCTGTATACTTGGGTCGGCATGTAGGCGGCACGACGTTAAAGGGAACTGTGAGGACTGCGGCAGGAGACGCAGGCTTGCCTCCTGTGGTCCTGCTTTGGCGCCGCGGCGACAGCGACGGCAGACACGATGGAGGTGGAGATGATTGGTTTGTATTGTAGTTATTTATGAACATGTGCCACGACCCGATACTGAGGGTATCGTCTTTGTGTGTGAGAAGAGAGTGGTGGCAGCAGCGAGAGTGTTGCTGTGGCAAAGTTGACGAGTCGCAGTTTCGTTGTATGGTGGCCGCCTTGCCTGCAGGTAGGACAGAGTTGGCAGAGGGATGCTCCTACTGCAACGCCGCTACACTTGATGCATCTTGGTGTCAGCTACGCATGGACTTGGCACCAGAACCGCCCACCCAAGTCGGTACATAGCGTGGGCGGACCAAATACCGGAACGGAGCAACAACCTTCCACTTGAGCCCATCATGTAGCAGAGGTTTGTCGTTCTTTCTGACGCTCGCTCATTCTGACGCCGACCGCAGTTTCAGTAGTTGTACTACTTCGATCCTGGTCCCCTTCGCCGTCGTCGTCGTCGGCTCATCAGCGATCGCGGCGCCACTATCACCACCGCCGCTGCACGCCGTCGCCACAAGTCCGAAGGTCCCAAGCCGGAGCGGATGCAATTCTGTTTGGTTCCCCCGGATCTGGTCCTGCGCACATGACATGACGTCTTTGCACCACCCCTCCGCGCCACCACCACGTCGTTGTCGTCTTCGCCGTTCCTCACAACGCACCCTCCTCCTTGGCCACTCTCCGCTCACCACTCCTCCCCCGTATCTACCGACCCATGTCCCAACTCCGCACGCCGGCTCTGCGTGCACTCTCCCGCCCCGCGCACTTCCGTGCCCTACGCACCCACACCCTCAACATCCGATTCGCGAGCACCATGACAATCGAGACCAGCAAGCTTAGTGGTGCGTAGTTGATCCTTTCAACCTCACATTTTTGGGCAACAGGCTTGGCGGGTCTGAAACAGCTTCTCTGACCCGCCGTGTACCTACGACTGTCCGCCATGCCTGCAGGCCTCCAGTTCAGCTCCCCAAACCAAGTCGTATCTGAGCTGACTGCCGCAGTCCTCCACGGCCCCCTTCAGCCCAATACGCAACAAGGAGACGCCTCCCACCCGACCGGCTACTTCCGCGACGGCTACTGCTGGGGCGAAGAATCCGATCCCGGCAAACACTACGTCGCCGGCGTCGTGACGGACGAGTTCCTCGCGTTCAGCAAGCAGCATGGTGAGTCCAGGCTGCGTGGTCAGAGATAGGAGGACAGCGAGCGAAGCGGAGCTCCTGCAGTAGTGCACGCCGAAGCGCAGGCACGGTGGGGCTCGTGGTGTCGCGTTGAGCGGCTGAGCTGAGAACGACCTGTGCCCCCCCTCGGCTCCGAGCACTTCGGCTCTCGGCCTCGGCTTCGGCTTCGGCTTCTATTTCGGCTTTCTGATATCGTTGACTTCTGACCTAGGCGTGAGACTGTGCTGATATCGACCAGGAAATGACCTGTCGACACCGCGCCCGGGCTTCCAGGGCCTCAGCGAGGGCTGCCGATGGTGTCTCTGCGTCGAACGGTAGGTCCTGCTGTCCTACTCTTCATATGTAACCGCTCCTGACATCGTAGCTGGAAGGAGGCTCTCATGGCGAGTGAGCGTATGGGCGAGCGCGTCGTTCCCCGGTGAGTGTTGATTCTATCCTGTGCCCAACACTCGCATCATGAGATGAGGAGGGAACAGCATGAGCTGACTACCAGCGTCGACCTCGCGGCCACCGCCATGGACACGCTCAGGTACATCCGCCTCGAGGACCTGGTGCGGTTCAAGTGGCGGCCAGAGGAGCAGCCTGCCGCCAGCAGCGCCGCGCCGGACCGCGGGAACGGCGGCGAGGATGGCGGGGACGGCGATGGACCCGCTGGCGGTGGAAACTGGGGCTTTGCGCGCGGATACGGCTTCCGCGGTATGATGAGGTAGATGTGTACGTTTCTTGAGCTGATCTTCCCACAACAACAACTACAGAATGCATCGCGGTGAGATTGACGGCCGCGAAACGTGTTGCACGACGGGCTACTTTCATTGCTCTGGGGATCCTTCAGGTGGCCAGACGTTGTACGCCAGCGAGCATCATTGTCGCGGGCGGAACACGAGTGTACCGGACTGCATCCATCGGCTGCTCACCCGAAAGCGACAGGATGTCTTCCTGCCACGCGATGGATACCCTCGACCCCCTTCCTAACCATAGCGTTGCACCATTCCATACAGCTCGGTGTCCTCGCAGTGGTCCGCCGCACTGATCAGTGGCTCAATAGCGCCTTGCCCCCCGGCCATCTTTGCCACCACAGACCCTTCAAAGGTCAACAAAAACGTATACCACTGACAGCGCCGGGAACCTTCTACCCTTGAGATACATACCAGCCATCACTAAACTATGCAACGACCTGACCACCAACTACTAACTCTCCGTTATGACCATGTCACCTTGCTCCGTCCTTCGGGGAGTCGGAGAATGCCAGACACGTGCCCCACCTCCTTCACAGGAAGCCGTTCCTGGACCACCGGCACGTCCGCCCAAGGCCTTGCCGGCGGACCAACCCGGAAGCCGGGGGTGACGCGGCGAGGAAGGCAAGGACTTGAATGGAGACCGACAAACACATCTCTGTGGGAGCAAGTGGCACCTCCGGAAGAAACCTTGCATGATTAGAATGAGTGTACGGGCAGGAATAGGAAGATTCAAGTGTCCAAAAGTTCAAAGAGGGAAAAGGCTGGGTGCTGCACGTCTACTGACGAGGACGGGGACGAGGGCGGCAGGGGGGCGGAGGGGGCTCGCAGGGACTGTAGTGTCCGTGGTGCCCACCGGTGGGGCGAGGGGGGCGAGGACCTGCGCCAGATCCGCCGGGCTTGGTGTGCGAGGGACTGGGAGTGGTTGGCCTGGTGCCGCCACTGCCGTTGTTGTGGCCGTGTCCATTGCCACCACCGTGGTGGTGGTTGTCGCCGTCGCCATTGCCGTGGCCGTGGTGGCCGCCACCATTGTTGTTGCCTCCGGTGGGGACAGAAGTGGGGCGAGTGCTGGTGCCAGTGGTAGTTCCGCCACCGGTTCCAGTGCTGTGGTGGTTGTTTCCGTTGCCGTGGTTATTGCCTCCGCCGTTACTGTTGCCTCCGCCATTGTTGTTGCCGCCGTGGTTGTTGCCGCCGCCGTGGTTGTGGCCGCCAGTGGAACTAGGACTGGGGCCTGTTCCGCCACCCGTTCCACCACCCCCGGTGCCAGTGGGAGCTGTGCTAGACGCGCTCGAAGTACGACTGCTTTCTCCCCCAGTAGCGGCCGAGGAGCTAGAAGATGAGGAGGCACCGCCACTGCCACCGCTGCCGCCGGTCGTGGACGGGTTTGAAGTAGAGGAAGCGCTCGACGCGCTGGAAGAAGTCGAGCTAGCACCGCCAGCTCCGCCTGTGGTAGATGAGGAACTGGACGACGAGGTCGTTCCGCCGCTACCACCGTTCCCGTCGGTTGTGGACGCGCTCGAGGTCGAAGTAGATGAGCTGCTGGAGGTGGGAGTAGATGAGCTGCTTGGGGTGTTCGAGACTGGAGGGTCGTAGTAGACCCAGTCGGAGCCCTCTCCGGGCTTCTGGATTGTGTCCTTTGTCGCAAACCATGCCGAGCCGCTGAACGTTACAATCGAGCCAGAGGGGTAGATCGTGCTTGTGGTCCACTCGTCACCGCTTCCTGTGTACACGACGTACGGCGCGTCGGCGAGCGCCACCCAGTCGGCGGGATCAAAGGTTGCGCCGGAACGGAAGGTCCTGATTGCCTTGTAGGGAATCGAGCCTGTTGCAGGCAGAGCACGGCGGCGGCGGCGGCGGGCATCTCCGGCAGTGGTTGTGGTCGGCGTCGCGGTATTTCCGGCGGTGTTAATCCAAACCACTGTACCGATAGAGTACAGCGTGTCCGGGCTGAATGGCTGCAAGTCCTCGATGGTGTACGGCCACGGAGGTGCAGTTGCGTGCTCGCACCCTGCGCCGGTGCTGATAAGCCTCCACTCGGCCGTCTTCGCCGCGTTGGGCTATCCTGTTAGTATCATGCCTGAAGCACCAGGACTCACGAATGTGCCGGCGGTCAAATCCGCAGCCATGAACAGATCACCGCCCCAAGAGGTGCAGACATAGGCGCCCCGCATGTAGATCTCGCCCCAGGTGAAGAGATGCTGCACGTCGGCGGTGAAGTTCTCCGCCACGATCCACGGGCCGCCCTGGAGGTCGACCGTCCAGTTGGCAGTGGTAAACTCAGTACCGGTGATAATCCTTTCGTTGAGGGTCATGCCCCAGTACAGCGAGCCAACAACGGGCCAAGGGGAAACCCAGACAGGGGCCTTGCTGGGAATGGCAACGGGGCCAGTCGACTTCCAGATGTTCTCGGGCACCCATGCGTACGAGCCCTCGATGAACATGGTCTTGGGGGTCCACTCCATGAAGCTGTTCATACTAGGACGAATGGGACCAAAGTACCGCAGCTCCTCGGGAAGGACATTCGTCCAAGCATTAGGGACAAACGGCCAGTTCCACCAGGGAGGCTGCTGGATTAGTTCTTAACCGCAAAAATGGGACCTACCTCCGAAGCGGCGTTGGCCAAGGCATAGTAAGGGGTTCCATAGGCCCAGACTACCGCTCCCTCCTGGTAAATGTTTCCCTTGGTCCACTGAGCACTGTCCCAGTAGCCCGAGATCGGCTGCACAGCGTATGGTGCCAGGCCCTGCGGGGTCCACTTTGCGGGGTCAAACGTTGCGGAGGCGGCCTGGTCGACGCGCGCGACCCACGGCACGGTTTCGTCGCCAGGGAGAGCGGCGCGGCGCTGTAGAGCAGCAACTGCGGCGTCATTGTTGAGGCTGCGGGCGGACACGCCTGTCGCATCGTCTCCAGTGGTCTGCGGCTGGTAAGCGTCCGCCTCGACCCAGGTGTTTGGATCAGCGACGGAGATGGGCACCCAAACGGCAGCGTTCAAGGCGAAGCCCGAGTTCTCTGGCGTCCAGGCGTAAAAGTCGTCAAGCCCGGGACTGGCATAGCTGCTCTGGCGGGTTGTAAGCCGCGCGGGGCCGCTGTAGGGCGCCGCGAAGGCGACCGCGGCCATTGTTGCAAGCGTAAGCAGACGCATGTTGCCGAGTGAGAGCTCTCAACCTGGTACGGCCGATCCATGGCTTATGTATCCCCGCTTTGTTGGGTGATCAGCGATGCGCTCCGGCTGACCACCTCGCTCGAGCCCGCCATGCAGCCCTTGCAAACAAAGGCGGTCGAGAACAGTAACTCGAAAGAGGTAGGGAATGCTGGGGTGAAGCGGTTACGAGCCGAATAGCAGTCCGGGACACGGACTGCGGCGCCACCTCCCTGCCATTCTTCTCGTAGAATACCATCACGCGAAATGGAACGCCGCCACAAAGCCTCGACTTCACCACCAACATTCGCGCACCCTGGTCCCTGTGAGACGAGCGAGCCGGAACCGAGCGGACGGTCCCAGTGGCTGCTGTTTGGGCTCGACATACCACTTGGCTCCATTCCCAACCCTTTGGGGGGCGTTTCTTGCCTTCACCTCTCCTTCGCGGCGTGCAGAGCATGTTTGGTCGTGTCCAGTATTTCCTCCGTCCTCTGGCACGAGAGACATGATAAAAGGATAAACGTAACATCACATGGATCCAATGCAATGACGGCCTGCAGCTGCCCCTCCATTGTATCCAGAACGCTGTTGTTCTGTGCCAATCCCGGCAGCCAGTCGTCTTGCCTCGTCTACTTTGCAAGATCTTCCCCCCAACTACCACCCATTTGCTACTCTCCAGAAAAGGTTATTCCTGTCCAAGATGCACTATTGATGGTATTGTGCTGGAGCGGGGAGCAAGTCATATATCCTGACTCCCAGTTCCGACGGAACATGATGGGTGTCCTTCGTGCCACCAGTGGAGAAGTTGTGTCGCGGTGCTTGCGGGTCAGCGGGGAGTGGGCACAAGGTGTGCGATAGCCGTCTTGGTCTCGGCTGTCTTGTCCGACAACTCACTGATCTTATCAACGCTTAATGCCCTCAATCCCACGCGAAATGGTCACAGTCGCCGGTGACATGTGCTGAAGGACTGTGGCTCGACTCAACACAAGACTTGTTGCTGCGCATCCTCGACCACGCTGACTGGATCACCGCTCTCCACACACCTTGCAGCCAAGTACTACATCTGGTTCCCCAAACCTCTACCAAGTGAGTTAAGCCGGCACTGAAAAAACCTCCTGGTTCAAGGCGCGGAGCGGAGCAAAGCACGTATCGCAGTGGTGGGGTCAAGCCTTCGTGAAAGCCTCTCTCCTATCGGGGTTCCTACCGTTTCATACCCATACCGCTTCACCTCGGGATGTACATCTGGGTGCATGAGAGTGCTTCAGGTCCAGCTACCACTCGCTTGAACTAACTCCACTTTGCTGTTACCTCGCACACCGTGCGCTGTGGGCTTGGTTGACATGGAGACATGCGATTGATCGAAACGGCCAACCGACACTGAACCAATTTGCGAACAACGAAGGTTGTCCCGCGCTGTTGTGCGAATACAGTAGAGTCCGATTGCGGCCCGTCCCCATCATGTCTCCTGCCTGCCTTGGAGCTCGCTTGGTGTCTGTTCCGTCCGCGTTGTGTATGGCGAGCAAAGAACGGTACGCGGGATTCTGCCCCGGATATATGCCGTTGGAAAGTGAGTTTGTACGTTACGTGCCTGTGGGGCGATGAACATGTTTTCTGTTGGAAGGTAAGAGCGTTCTTCGTAGTTTCTGTTGGAAGGCAACGGCATGTCCCGTTGCCAGTGATTGTGATTTTGGGCACTGAGGTACTTAAGAGCCTTTGACTACAAATGTCTTTTTACCATCTTGCCATTTCCCCTCGTCATACTACAACTTACTGTACTCGCGCCCTTCACGATGCGGAGCATTCTTGTGTGGGTCGGCGCCGCCGTTGCTGTCGCGGCATTCCAGCCCAACCTTTACTTCAACTGGACACTCGAGCCTCACGAATTCAACTTCATCGAATATACATCGCATAGTAGAGCGTCTAGATGGGACTTGAGTATTGATGGCAAGCTGGCCCAGGAGGTCGCTCCCGGCACAGTTGTGCAGGGCAAGGCCAAGGTGATAGGCATCATTCCAGCAGAATTACAGGATATCGTCACTGTCTCCGTTCCCGGTGACCTTAAGATTGCACCCATGAAGGGCGTGTCTATCCACGGCTCGCTCGAGGGCACCGGCAACATGACCCACAAGCGGACACATGTACTGCGTTCTCGGGAAATATCCTCCTATACGCCCAGCCTCCAAAACAACAACTTCGAGGATTATATCGCACTCAGCTTTACCGATAACGTCGACTATCTCAATGCCACAGGGCCCGTCGCCGTAGGACTCGCGTTCGACGACTTCAGGTCCCGCCAGTGAGCAACTCAAGCCCAGAAGAGGTCTGATATTCAAGGTATTTCTGGACAACTGGATCAGCCAGCGACTTCCCTACCACGGTCACTGTCGACTCTGTCGATCTCACACTCGGGATCCAGACTGAAGCGTAGGTGATCTTGTGGTGCTGAATCTCATGACAGAACCTCGTTTGACGCTGTGCCGCGGCGAGTGGAGCTGTCTGTAGATGAGCAGGGCAAGCCAAACCCTTTCTTTGACTTCGAAAGCGAATCGTCCGGTTACGGTAGTTGGTTCACCGAGACGATCGCGGCAAGCCCTCCCGAGATCGTTGCCGCGTCGACCGGGTGGGTAAAAGTGTCCTTCAACACACCTCAAAATACATCCCTCATGCACATCCAGGCATGGGTGGGACCCGATGGAGATGCCATTGGCATCTCGATTTCCCCTCCACCTCCCTCTCGGAAGGACGAGGGCCTCGGCTCCGGTTCATTCAACCACAGCTACGATGGACAGTATTTTAAAAACCCTTTGGTGTACAAAAGAACTCTCCACCTCGTCGTCCTCGATCCAACCATCTCGTACGAGATTAGTATGTCCGCAACGACGCCGATGAGGCTGTCCAGCGTCACCTTCTTTTCCGCCTTTGCGTAGGTCTCTGTCACGAAGAGCACTAACAGACAGCGATAAAGCGCCCGAGGGTGGGGGTTCCACCTCGAGTAACTCGAAGAGTGGCTCGCTGCCGTCTGCGTCGATCAGTCGGGCTTCACTCGTACTCGCTGGTCTTGTGGCGTTGGGGGCGTGAGAGCCCCGTCGGTCCAGGAAGGGGCCGCAGCAAGCTCACGGCGAACTTGATATTCTTCAAATATGATATGCATAATGGAAAACAGATGTGCTTTTCCAGATGCTGGTTTTTCATCCCCTGCCCATGTCCGAGTTGGGGACTGTTGCGAGCCGCCACCTCCGGGAGTCTTCCTCGCAATTTCTCGCCCGCACCGGATGGAGTCAACGGGAGGAGGACGGAGGCAGAGAGAGGACAGTTGCCAACGTAGAATCCAGGTGCACTCGCCATTCCGAGCGGGACAAGTGCATCTCGGTTTCCCATGTAGCTGCTTGTCCAGGGGCGGCCTTCGGGGCGTATCTCAACAATGACGACCACGGTTGTGCTGGGAGACGCTTCGGGTTAGGCCAGCAACCCAGAATCTCTCGCGGACCGCAAGAGACATGGACGGCAACGACTCGGAGACTGACGGTATTGGATGGCCAGCCGCGGAGGGGACCAGGCGCGTCTTGAACGGGTTCTGTAGGATTCTCGTCAGCACGCTTTGATAGGAGTCTGGCTGGGACCCGATCACCGGTGCCGAACGTGCCGAAGTATCCAGCCTCCACCTCCACCCACCCTCGGCTCAATCTAGGCGAGAGTGGGCTAGTTGGTCGCTCGCGTTCAAGTTGATTGAAACACGACCTGGCAACCAAGCGGCTCGCAGTCGTCTCAAATACCCTACCACTGGTTGTTTCCTCTGGCTTCAAGTCCGCCCGCTGACCCCTTGCGAGACCTTGATCTTCCACGCCATGACGACCGACGCCGGCCTTGCGCCGCCCACCCCGCGCGTCGCGAAAACAACTGCGCCCAACTCAGGCGTAACCGCCGCCGGTGCAGCAGCGCTCGACGCGCTGCTGGCACGCGCCGTCGCGGCCGACACGCTCCCGGCACTCTCGTTCATCGTCGCGACTCGGGACGGCATTGTGCACGAGCGGTACGGCGGCGACGCCGTGTTCCGCGACGCGGCGTCCGGGCCCATTGGGCCCGACACGAGTGAGGCGCGCCGCAGGCGCGGGTTGCGTAGCTGGCGCTGACGGCAGTGCTGCGGCTGTTCAGCATGACCAAGGTCGTGACGGCCGTGGCGTGCCTGCAGCTATCAGACCGGGGGCTGCTGGACCTGGACAGCGAGGACGTCGTGCCCGCGCTCCTTCCCGAGCTGGCGCGCCAGCCCATCCTGACCGGCTGGGCGGACGGGCCCGTGACGGCGCCGCGCCGGCGCCCGCTCACGGTACGCCATCTGCTGACGCACACGTGCGGGCTCGGGTACGAGTACAGCACGCCGCTGCTGGGGCGCTGGCGCGACCACACGGGTGCCCTGCCCAACTTTAGCGGCACGCTCGAGGGGTTCACGTACCCGCTCCTCTTTGAGCCGGGCACGCGCTACCAGTACGGGACGGGCATCGACTGGGCGGGCATTGTCGTCGAGCGCATCGCGGGCGTCGGGCTCGACGTCTTCTTTGAGGAGAACATCTGGCGCCCGCTCGGCATCACGAGCATGACGTTCACGCCGAGCGCGGAGCAGGAGGCGCGCCGCCAGCAGCTGTACTGGCGCCGCCCGGCCGGCAGCGGCGGGGACGACGTGGGCGGCACCGAGCTGCTGGCCCAGGACGGCGGGTTTGGGAATCACGCCGGCTGCCAGCTGAGCGGCGGGGGCGGGTTGTTTGGCACCGCACACGACTATGCCCTCTTCCTATCCGCGCTGCTGCGCTGCGACTCCCCCGGGGGAATACTCTCGCCAGAGGCGTACGCGCGCCTGCTGCGCGACGAGCTGCCGCCGCGCGGCCCCGACAATACGTGCCACGCCGACCTCGACACCAGCATCACCCGCGACGGCCTTCAGGACCTCGCGCTCGACGGCGCCCGCGGCTGGAGCCTCGGCGGTCTCGTCAACCTTGCCGACTCGCAATACGGCCGCCGCGCGGGAAGCCTCACGTGGGGCGGCGCAGGCAAGACAGAGTATGTCCTGGACCCCACCACACGCATCGCGGTGAGTTGCCGATAGGATGTAGGGTGAGACGCAGCTGACACCACCAGGCCGTCATGTCCACCCAGCTGTTTGCGTCGACCATCCCCGACGACCCGTTCCCCGTCTTGTACCATGACTTTGAGCGCGCCGTGTATGACGCGCTCGAGTAGTTGGCACAGCCCTTSCCGATGCAMAATCAATTTCTTGCCGGGAAGCGAAGCTTCTCTGTATCGGTGAAGAAACCGAATGAAAGGTATTGGGCAGGGACCGTTGGTAGAGTGGAGAGTGCTCATCCCCTTCCCGCGACCCCTCGACCTCGTTAGTCTTACCTCAAGCGGGCATGGAGTCTATGGGAGCTCGGAGAAGCATGCTGGCCCAGACCGCTACTGTCGAGGACTGAGTCGAGCTTGCTGCATCAGAACGGTTCGAGTTGTCAGTATCTGTGCTGAGGAGCTGTGGAATGAGGAGCGACATTAGAGTGGAGGTACGGATCAGCAGCTGGCTCAAGGGGTTACGAGCCGAACAGTGGTCCTGGGCACCGGGCTGGTGCTCCGCGGCGGGCCTTCCAGTCCTCGTCAACGAAATGGCAGGGAGGTGGCGCCGCACCATTGTTCCCTGCGCGTCGAGCGCGACGGAACCGAGCGGACGGCTCCAGTGGCTGCTGCTCGGGCTCGACACATCAGTGCGCTCGTGCTTCCAAAGGTCCGTATTCAGTCAGACGAGCCCTTGCGCGGCGTATGCGGACTCCTACAATTCGATGAGCCAAAGAGAAACAGCGTTGATGACAGGGAATGTGGCGTCCGGAACATTACTCGGGAGTCGTCCACTCTAGAACTTGTGGTCACGCCCGATATGGACGTCTGCCATCTTAGGCACCGAGCTGCACTTCTCCTCGTCATAGCCACTGCTAGTCAGTTCAGCCTACACGCAGATCATACTCGGCATTGGTACTTACCCAATGGTGAGTTCGCTGTTCATGCTCTCACTCTTAGAATAGTTTTCCTCGTCAATGCGGTCGAGGTAAACGCCAAAGCGCTTGTCCTCGGACCTATCGGCCATCAACTGGGTCAAGGAGCGCGAGGGATCCGAGCCATCGGTGAATGTCCAGCT
>PQXP01000612.1:0-11279 GCA_002973495.1 Apiotrichum akiyoshidainum
CGCTCCTCACTACCCCACCCCCCAGGTACAAGGGGAAGTCCCGGAGGCCAATCACCGTGCGACACCTCCCACCACACCCGCTCCTTGCCGTCGATTGGATACAGGGCCTCCTGGTGGTACGTGAGAAGCTGCCTCACATGAAGGTGCGATGCCCGAGTGGTTAAGGGGAATGATTAGAATCGTCTACTCTCTTCGAGAGCAGTTGAAGCTTGTCATCATTTGGCGTCAGCCGCCAGGGTTCAAATCCCTGTCGCACCTAGCGTATGAGCGCATTACGTTTTTTTGTGCATTGTCCCAGCAGGTTTCGTGCTTCTTGCTTCTTGCAGGACGTTCTGCTCGTCGGAAGGCTGGCTGGACAAACCGAATGGCATTGAAGTGCGGAACAATGGTGGCTGCTGTTGGCAGATCAGTGGTGTGGCGCGATCGGCGCCACTGTCAGTTTCGCCGCCCACGTACGCGCATAAGCGCATAGGCAGAGTCCCTCTTGTTCCTCGTCAGCTGTCCCCGATATGGAAAAAGAGATGCTCAAGCTCGTGCTCGAGCGTCTTCTCCGCCAGGGAGTCGAACCCTGCTCTAGCGTGATCTCCATGAGAGACGCTTATACTAACCGATATACTAGCGAAGACGATGTTTACGGCGTTGTAGAGGAGCTCCGCGACGACGGGCACCGAGCGGGGAATGCTGGTGACGATCAAGACGCACCTGGCAGTCGCGCGGCGAATCAGTTCAATTGCAGTGGCCCCAGTGTCCGAGTCCCTCATCCTGGACGCATACTCGGCCGGAGAACAGTTGGGGGTTTGACGGAGGCGGCGGAGTGGGGCGTGCCTCGGACAGCGGCGGGAGGCTGAAACCGAGCATGAGGGCATCCGATGTGCCGAGCCGCAATGGATGCAGCGCAGTTTCATCACTGTGAGGCTAGCCGCTATTGTTCGAGGAGGAGCGACATGTGCCATGCGTTCGGTGTGCGAGGCAGAGCAAGATGGACCTTTGGCCTCCCGATTGTCTGGCCCGGCACTCTGGACAGGCCGCTGAAAAAAACTCTGGCGCTCAGCCAGCTGCGGCCCCAGTGGACCGCGACTGGGTGCAATGCAGGAACCTAGCCACCAATCAATGACTGACAGAGTCTACCGGGAATCCGTCGTACTCCGCTGCAGGGGCATGGTTGCTGCGAATATTTTGCCAGCCGCTAGCAGCCTTTCTGTCCTACCTACACTGAAGATCTGAAGGTCGCCGCATCTCCGTCGGCCCTCGCCCTCGTCTCACTCCTACTGAACATGCAATTCTCGAGCACAAGGGTCGCATCCGTCGCACTGCCGCACGCGCCGATGGCATGCCCATGTCTGGTTCTTGTTGGACACTGCTGTTGCCACCCAACTTGCACACGGAAATTTCCCTAGCGCCAGCGAGCGCCATGTGGCGCTGCCACCCTCGTCCCTTCCAGACGCCCTGCAGCATTCCGCCCTGCGGTACCCTTCCCTTTCCTATTCCTGTCATGAACCCGCGCACCCGCGTGTAGCCTGCGCAGCCCGCGCACTTTCTCGGTTCATTCTGTGGGAACGCGTACAGCGCGACGGGGCACAGGGAAGACGTGCTGTTCGCTTCCTGCACAGGTTACAATCGACCTGATATCCTCAGTCGGCCCTTTGATTATCACGCACGCTTTCCTGGCGACGGACTCTGCCCTCTGTGCTCATGCACAGTCGTGTGTCTGCATTCTTCTGCACAAACCCCGGAGCATAGCGCAGCAACCGTGCGCGGACGTATGCTTCATCATGCTCTAACTGCCCCTGCACTCCTGGCTCTGTCCTCACCGGAGTCGCGGCGCAGACCAAAGTCCGGCGGCAGGAGGGGCACGGCACAGTCACTGATGGTGCCACCCCTCGAGGACAATGAAAGATTTAGGACGGGGGAAAATCTGCGCCGCTGCGTGAGGGAATGCGCAGGAGGCCATAACGCCGCTACTTGCTTGGCCTTGTCAGCTGCGTCGTTTGCGCTCTGTGTAGAGGGACGCTGCAGGCGTGTCACTGCCTGCCGCTCCACCGCAGCGCGATGTAGACCGTGCCTCCTCGGCCCGAATCGAGCGGCGAGCCCGCCCAGCCTCTCGGCGAGGTGTACCGTGCCGCAACCACGCTCCTTCAGCCCTCGCTGGGCACCAAAAACGCAAAACACGAGACAACAGCAGCCAAGCACGCGACTGCAGCCCCAGACTCGAGCGGCCCGTAGAGCACACTCCGTTTGCCTTGCGTGCTCCGCGATTCTTTCGGGGCACGTTCCCCCCGGGCCGTCCACACAGTTCGCATATCGGGCTAGGTTACCGTTGCCACCAGCTTCTGCGGGCCGTAGATCCTCACGAACATGCACAGACCTTCCAAAGGGCTCTGCTCTGCGGGGAACAGGGCGGGGAAGCGGGGAGGCAAGTGTATCACGCCCAGCAGATGTGATAAGGCCAGTTGGGAGAGAGTGATAGCTGCAGGTTAATAGGAGAAAAGCAGCTGGCCCTGGCGCTCCTCATGTCCTGCACCCTTCTCGCGACTTGCCCGGTTCCAGGATAAGCTTCTCGAGGAGAGAAAAAGAGAACCAGAGGTGCTGTTCCGCGGTCCCAAGCCTCGTATGGGGCTCGAACCCATGACATTTTGATATCTTCGTAGTAAGAGTCAAACTATCTACCGACTGATATAACGAGGCTGGATGAGGTTAGTCATCCACCCGCAGGAGTCTGCTGGACGGATGGTAGTCCCACGTTCTTCTTGCGTTTGGCAGCCAGCGGCCCCGGTCGGTGGTCTCTGCAGTGTGCAGAGCAGCCGCAGTGACGACTGCTGCAGTGAGAGTTAGTCATCGTCAGATGGAGTGGGGAGAGGCGGGTTGCGGAAGGACACGACTGCCACCTCAGCTGCAGCGTCTTCAAGTGGACGGCGGGTGTCTTGCACGTGCTGTCCAGCACGGCACATGCGCACCGGGGAATGTGGGAGCAGCACATGCTAGACACTCCAAGCAGCGGGACGGTGACTCAGAGAATATCGAGTGAAATGAAGAAGAATTGTGGAGAGGAAATGAGGAGGAGACCCCGCAATGAACGGGGACCCGCAGCCGAAAATGGCCAGTGCCGTCTGCCCGTCTCAATGCCCCACCCGACTGGGCAGATACCTTGGCGTGGCGTCGATTCCCGCTCGCCGGCCTGCAGACAGTGTGTGAGAGGTTGACATGTGCCGAGAGGAGAGTCAGACTGCGCGGCCCAAGCGAGCCGGCGTCGATAGGTCAGGTGGAGCGCATGTGAGACCTGGCTGCTGTCCTGTACGAGCGTGCGCGTAGCATTGTGAGACAGCGTGTTCTACGCCAAGAGGCCAAGTCCTCGTGTCCTCTCCCGGGGCTTCCTGCGGCATTTGTCCCCGCCGGGGCCACGGTGATTGTTGCTTGGCAGCAGCCACACGCACTGGCCTGATGTCGCGTGCTCAGGTCTCTGCCGGTGTAGTCTCGGGCTCTCAGCCAGCAGCGCCTGAAAAGCTTAGCCTACGTCGTCGGTGTCCGCCGTCGTCGGTCTGGTTGCATTGTCTTGCACGGGCCGCATATTGCGCTTTCATTGTCTTGGGCGCCAGATTCTTCGATCTGGGCAGGCAACGCTGCCCGAGTCTGCCGAGTGGGTGCCGTCTGGTGCTGCCTTGGTGCGGATTGTCGGGCTGCTGGGTTTCGTCCTGTTGCTGCTATTTTCTTGCACGGACGTCAATGCAGAGTGCTGAGCAGCACGAGGCGCAGCTGAGGTGAATGGAGCGTACGGTGGTGTAACGCAACGGGCAGCATTGTTGGCCACGTCGACACCACGTCTGCCCCCACTTTCCACAGAGCGCCGCTGCAGGTGCGCAAGTGCGAGCAGTCGGCGTCTGCAGACTGCACAGTGCGGATCATGTACTACCAGCCAGCGGATGTACGTACAGAGGTACAGAGTGCAGGAGGTACGATCGCAACGCGCGGGCGCGCGGGGAATGCCGGAATGCGGGCGGGACGAGCTACGCGGCAGCAGGCAGCAGCACGTCGAGGGATCGCGCCCGGAGGATATTGCGCGGGGAGCTCTGGAACTCAGCCAAGGGGTGTGGCGTTTTCTTTTCAGTTAATTGTTAATCTCGGAAAGACGGCATGCGCGCTTGCGCCCCAGCTTGGGTACGCGTCGCGGGGGCATGGTTATCACTGCACATTGCTGTATGCACCGCGAGGCGTATTAGTATCAGTATCAGTATCAGTATCAGTATCAGTATCAGTATCAGTATCAGTACAGTATCAGTATCAGTATTAGTACAGTATCAGTATCAGTATCAGTCGCAGTGGAATAGTGGTGGGTAATGGCTTATCACTGCTGCCACGCGTAGCGGATCGGATGTGCCGGCTTTCGCCGCCACGTCTGGACAGTGTAGAGGCAGCACAGCACACAGTCTCACGAGGATGCGTCTGTTGGATCGCCGTCACCGAACGCGCTGCGCTCTGGACGAGAAGCAGCCGCCATGTGGATCCAACCTGTTCACCACTCTGCGCCTCCGATACTCTGCGCCACAGAAGCCCGCACCCTTTCCCCGCCATCTCGGCGACGCCACGGCGCGAGCCTGGTCCCCTGCGGCTCAATGGCCACGGCAGGATCTGCCCTCTCGCAGCCGAGGCCGCTCCACCTGCGCTCCATGCTCCACGCCGGACAGCTCGGCCGCATCGCCGCTCGCCGCAGAGATCGGCGGGCCAGACTCATGCCGTGGCCTCCGCGCCCCGCCCCGCCGGCGGACCGATTCTCGACTCCACGCCAGCGCGACGTGTGCTGACGGCCAGCTAGCCCAAAACACGAGCGTTTCATCCGTGGCCTTGTCGCAGCTCCCTGGCAGCGGGCAGTCCGCGACGGCATGGCCGGCAGCCGATGCCGGCATCGGCGGCCCAGGACGCCGGGTCGCGCCGTAGCATGCTGGCACCGGACACATATTATAGCCATCAGAGATCGAGATCCTGGCCCGAGAGCCGTTGCTGCGCAACTTTCGGCCGGCATATGGTTATTAACGACGTAATTGCCGATTTGGCTGCCGGTCGGCGACGTCGGACGGACGTGGGCGGCGCCAGCTTCGGACTCGGCCATCGGCGGCTGGATCGGCTCGCTGTTCGAACGTATCGGGCTTTTGACGTGAGGCTGTCGTGGCTGCAGTAGTCCGTTCGGCTCCCCGGTTCAGACCGAGTCGCCGGTCCAGATCGAGTTCCAGATGCGGTCCTGTGTTGAACGTCCAGGGCGGTGGCCTGGAGCACGGGCGCGGCATCTTGCTTATCAGAGACATCGGCCATCAGAGACATCAGACATTAGACATGAGACCAACGAGACGCCAGACATTAGAGACACCCGACCTCATCGCTCAGAGATCAAACACGACTGAGACATTGGGCCAAACATTGTGGTGTCGGATGGATGGGGTGATCGGTAGCTTGAGCGACAGTGGTAGCACAGTATCAGGCGAGCTCACGCCAGGTGTCTGTCACTCAGGCCGGGTGTCGGTCAGGCAGCGAGCGCGCTCCCATCGCAACTGCAGGGTGCCGGCCGTGCCGGTCGGTCTGTTTCCGACGCAACGGGCAGCACCTCTGGGACCGCCTGGAAAACTCATCTCGCTGTCCCGTCCATCCATCCACCAGTGCACGACGCCTCGCTCGTCGCTAATGACAACCGCCCATGGGGCCGTACCGCGGACCCACGACGCTCGCCCAATGTTCGTCGTCGCCCGCTCATGAGCATGAGAAAACAGCATTTTCTCTGTCGCGCAGAGGGGCAACATGAAGCGCGACCATCTCACACGGGCCCCTGGCAGCTGCATTGACCGTCGGCCCCCTCGCGTCTCAGTTGGGCGTTCTTCCTGCCAGTTCCCACACACTACTGTCTCGTGCTGTCTATTTCCAGCCGCACTCGACGATGCCCCCCCTCAAACACTTCCGCAGCGATCCCTGCACGAGAGTCAGAGGACAGAGTACAGAGTACAGCCCAGCCCACGGCCGCCACGCAGCTCTCCTCCCCCACCGCCGGTCGCCGCGGCAACATGTCCCGGCCTGGCCCAGGCCCGGACACGCTCCTACTCGCGTCCTGATCTCCCCCGTCCTGCGTGCGTCCCGGACATGGCGCACAGAACACGCAGCGCGCTCGAGCTCTGCCGTGCGCGCGACTGGCACAGCAGCAGCCAGGCCCAACACGTTCGACATTGGCTCGAGTTTCAAACCAAACACAGGAACCAAAACAGGCCAACGGCGAAAAAGATATACAGTTTGGGCTGATACACGTACAGTATTGCTGGGCCACATTGCGCTCGCTCACTGTGCTCTTGTTCTCTGTAGAAACGTTTCCCCCTGCGCGTCGCTCGTCCGCCCTGGCCCGTCCGTTCCTCTGTCCTCTGTCCTCTGTTCCTCTGTTCCTCGCCGCCGCGGCGCTCGCTGCTCGTTACTTTGATACTGATACTGATACTGATACTGATACTGATACTGATACTGATACTGATACTGATACTGATACTGATACTGATACTGATACTGATACTGATACTGATACTGATACGGATGCTGCCACTCGTATGCTCGACTATTCTACTGATACTGATACTCGTGACACTGATACTCGAGCGTCATCACTGCCGCGGCTGCCATGTGGCTGGCCATGTCCGCTTCATATAGCTCGCGTTAGCTCGTGCCCAGCGTCATCGACTGGGTATGATGCAGCGTGATACTCCAAGGTGCCTCGGATGACGTCGTCCGCGCCTGCCTACCTGCTCATTCACAGACGCGTCCCGACGCCTGCCTGCACTTGCCAGTTGCGCGCAATGGTGCTACACAAATGTTGCATCAATGGATGATATGCACTAAGACTATCCGGCCTCTCGGGGAGGAAATGCGGGCGGGGGACACGACGACGACGACGCGAGCGCTCGTTCTCGTTTTCGGTCAACTACGGGGGGGGTCTCTCCCAAATGCTACAAAGACTGAATTACTTACACCACAGGGGGGGGTTATGGGTTACGACTGCTGCTGCTGCTCGCCACTCGGGGACGTTACTTTAGAGACCGCTGTCGGCGAGGCGGGGGCGCTTCTCGGGCGAGGCGCTGCGGGGGGCGCTACCGGCGCCGCGGGAGACGCTCGCGCCGGCGCCGAACAGGAGGCCGCGGCGGGGGGCGACCTCGACAAAGTCGTCGTCCGAGTCCGAGTCGACGTCCATGGCGTGGTGCGTGCGGGCGCGGCGGACGGGGGTCTGCGGGGGGGCAGGAGCAGCTGGCTTGGAGGGCCACAACAGACGCGGCTGCGGGCATGGATGCGGGTCGTACTCTGGGTGGGTGGGGTCGAGGTCGGCAGCGGGGTAGGCCGTGTCGGGACGGACAAAGGGGTTGGCAAACACCTTCTTTGCTCCACGGAAGACGTACGTGACCAGCGGGTTGTCTTCACTTGTCGGGCGCGCACGGATCACCTCGCCGGGCTGTGTGCGGAACGGAGAGTCCTTGTCGTCGACAATCAACGGGTGGCGGCGGGTAGACGGGCCCGGGCCGTCGGGGACGAGCATGGCGGCTGCCTGGCGCGGGCGGGCCTTGGGATGCGGAGAGAGAGAACGCTCCGCGCTGGGGCGGAGGAGGTGGGGGACGTAGCGGGTCTCGGCACCAGGGGAGCGCGGCTCCGACTGGGGCACATGCGCGGGGGTATCTTCCACCAGGAAAGGGTTCTCCTTGTGTGTGTGGCGCAGACCTCCACCCATGCCGATACCAGCACCTAGACGGGCGCCAAACTTTGCGGGCTGTCCAGATGGACCCGAGAGGAGGCCCATCTGTTGCGCAAACATCAGACCGGGCCGGCGACGGACCGCTGATGATGATGTTGTTGATGTTATTGTGGCGGCGTGGGAAAGGACAAACGTGGTCTGGCCAGACGGCGAGAGCGGCTGAATGTCATTCTCACTGTCATCGTCGTCGATCTCAATCTCGACGGCTTTGCGTTTGCGTGGGAGAGTCTGCGGCGTGGGGAGATGTATGGATGACGTCGTCTTGTCGGAAGTCTTACGGCGCTGGGTAACTGGTGTCGGGAGATGAGAGTGGTGGTGGTGGTCGGGTGTGGGAAATCTGGGGGGTTAGGACATGAGCAATTGAGTAAAAGATAAACAAGCGCGCCACTCACCCCATCACGTCAAGACCACGGCCGCGGCGCCTGCGCTCGACGGTCTGTGGGACATTGAGCGTGTTGTTATTGTTGAGCTGGACAGGGGACTGCATGTTGTGGATGCTGTTTGTGGTGGCGAGCAGAGAGAACGGAATGAGATGCGGGGTCCGGCGATCGGCGATCTTTTTTCCCACGGCCAGCCTCGGGGGATGGGGACGACCGGCGTCCGCTGCGGTGAGTGTGGTGAGCCGGTCCTTCCGGAGGTCGGCGRCGGAGGGGGGGGGGGGGGGGGCTAGAGGACGACTCATCAAGCTGCTCCAACTTTTGAGCCCGGTGCTTTTTCCGCTTAGATGACTTGCCACCATTCGACGAGCCAGAGCGAAGGAGAGGGAGGCAGCTCAGCTGGCGCTGGCGAGGGGGCCGGGCAAAGAGGTCGAGGGGAGCAAACTCGACGAGGGGAATGAGCTGGAAGGGGGCGAGGTCGACGAGGGAAAAGAGCCCCAGGGAAGCGAGCTTGACGATGGAAGAGAGGCCGAAGAGAGCGAGCTAGAAGACGAGAACCTAGAGGTCGAGGCGGTGGCAGAGGGGAGTCGGAGAGCGCGGCGTGCAGGGCCTTGTACGAATCAAACTCGAGGGCACGCCCGTAGTGCTCCAGCGTACCGGGCGTGTCCTTGACGCGGTCGAGCGCGTCGGGGCGCACGGTGGCAACGTAACTCGCGTAGCCGGAGGGAAGGGGGCCAGAGGGGTTGGGCGCAATGGCGAGGAGGGGTTCTTGGATTTCAAGGAGGCGGGGAATGTCGCTGATACCCAGAGAGCGTTCGTTTCGGCAGAGTCGAAGTGCGTTCAGCACCTCGAGGATACTATCGGCGGCGAGCGCGTCGTTGCGCGCCTTGTCCGTCTCGTGGTACCGCCTGGTGATCTCGGCCAGGATCTTCGCGTCGTCGGGCATGGCGGGCCGGGGTGGCTTCCCCGCGCTGGCGACGAGAGGAACGGGGCGGAGGGGACGAGCGGATGGCTACGAGAGGGTGATGGCGATGGAGAGGGTGGTGATGGTGAGTGAGGGGAGAGAAGAGAACGACGAGATGAAGACAGGAGAGGTGGTTGGAGGTGTCTTCCCTCCAGGTGAGGTGTGTGCGCACATTCATCTACAGTCACCTCGTTTTTTTACCGCCCGGAGCCACACACACCATACATACATACCACACCATGGGGGTGCCACTGTTACTTTGCAGGCACACTCAGCCGCCAGGCGGAATGTGGCACTCGCCCGTATCATTCTCAGTGGCTGCATGCAGCCAAGTGCCAGTCTATCCATGGGTGAGAGAGTGTCACAAAGGTGTCGGTCTCGCAGAGTGTGTGCCTTTGACTCGCGAGGCAACGGCCTGCAGCACTGGGTCGGGTCGAGGACCCAAAGCTGCTGCTCACTGCAGAGCCATGCAAGGGCGGTTGAGGATACTGAGAGATGTCGAAAAGGTCGCGTGTGGGAGTGCTTTGGTGGCAATGCTGAGAGGATGAGCGCAGTGATCCAGTCATGGCATGTTCTGACCGAGCTCGAGGTTTCTACATTCTCTCTCAGGGCGGCTCTGTCATCGTCTCCTCTTCCGTGTCCTCGGTCGCGGATGAACAGAAACTGTGCGCGCTGATGGCAGTAGCAGCATGGCATTGTTGGCCAGATTAATGGGTGATAGACCCACACAGATCGGCACGAGTGGCAGGCGCTCCGTGTGTCACAGTATCCAAAACTAGTGTGGCAGGTTTGTGGCACTCACGCCTCCACAATCTGACCACATCTTCCAACATCTTCCTGGTCAACTTTGTTTCCTCTCTTCGCTATCGATGCATCTAGCACAACACCCTCCGCAGAACAGAACAAACCGTGTCGCTCATATGGTGTAGTCGTATCATGCCTCTTTCGGGTCTCCGCGTCCCGCTCGCAAACGAGCGCCGCCAGTGCGGTAGAGGTGGTCCTCGGTTCAAATCCGGGTATGGGCCTATTTTTGGTCCTTTTTGATTCGAGAGAGGTGGGAAACTGACTTGTCTCAAGCGGGGCCGCATCACGAGCTCTGCGGTGCTGCATCGCCCGGTATGAATCCGTACACTGCGACCACGGCCTGGGATTGTGCGCTGCCCCGTGCACCGATGGTCACACGACTGGTTGGAGCAGCTCAGCGAAACCGAGCGCACCAAGTCCTAACGGGCATTGAGTAGGACGTCCACGGCAAAGCACCTGGTTTGTGCTGTGCACCATTATCTCAATCCCTATCCTGCAAGGCCCCCTCCCTGAACACGATGTCTGACACGATTACCGACCAGGTAAGAGCGATGTGCGGACCAGCTCAGGGCATGGTCGGATGCCAGATAGGTCGGGTGTTTGCTCGCCTGCCCACACATCACGGGATACACTGCCCTCACCACCGACATCTCAGCGGACATCTCAGCGCGCACTGAACAGTACATACACCCTCTGCAGATACCCCCGTCGCGATGAGGCTACTTCCCCTGATGCCCTCCCTGCGCGGGGGAACCGATGTACAGTGAATCTGCCCTGCATGCTAATTGTCTCGCTACTACTGCACACAACTGCGCTCCTGTGACAGCACGTACTCGCGCTGCAAGCTACAAGCTCAATATATCTCGCAAGCTACTCTCAAGCTTTCTCATGCCACTCGGCTCTCTCTAGCCATTCGGCTCACAGCCGCTCTCATGCTCCCTGCTTGGCTCCTAGTATCCGCCAGTGTACCGCTGGCCCTTGGCGCCGCGGACCGGTCCCGCCTTGGGCCGGTTGTCGCGGTGCTCGCGCGCCTCGCGGTCCATCTCCTCTCCCCAGCGCGCGACGTTTCCGCCGCCCGCCCCCGACGCGCGCCACCGCTGCTCAAAGTCGCGATCGCCGTCGCGGCCCCTGCCCCGGCGGTCGCCGCCGCGGTCGTTCTTCCTCTGGCCCTGGTTCTGGCCCTGGCCGCCTCCCTGGCCGCCCTGGCGGCCGCTAGGCTGCAGGGCGCGGTGCAACAGCGACTGCTGGCCTGCATGGTTTCCGCGGCGGGCCGAGGGCGAGTCCATCGCGCCGCCGGGCGACGACATGCGCGACGAGAGGCTCGGGGGCATCTTATCGGCGACGACGCTGCCGCGCGCGGGCGGCGCGTCGCGGCGGT
>PQXP01000645.1:0-10066 GCA_002973495.1 Apiotrichum akiyoshidainum
GTGTGAGGCTGCTACTCACATCATACTGGACTGTAGCAGTGTCCGAGCCTTTCCCCATTGACGAACTGTTGCGGTCACGACAGGCGTCGGCGACGACAGTGACACCCGACGATGATGCCCTCTCGGACACTGCTACAGTCCAGTATGATGTGAGTAGCAGCCTCACACTGCTGTGGCTTACGGAGCAGTACGACGACATGACCGACGTCGATGTTGTGGGGATTCAGCGTGCCTGCGCGGATGCCCTCACCATGCTGCTGCCCCCCGACAGCGGGTCGATGCTGTCGTCTGACCAGCACCTTACAACCGCGATTAGCGATCTCCTCGAGGCGACCTACGAGCTCGAGACTTTCCATCCCTCGTGCTCTATATCGTCCCCGCACACCCCTCCCGACGACGCCGAGCCGACAACGCCGTTCTACCACCTGCTTCAGACGTTGAGCCAAGTGCAGTCTGCAGCGTCCAAGCGGGTACCGAATCCGCTCGCCCTTCCCGATACGCCATCTACATCATGCGATATGCACCCGGCAGTGTCTGCGGTACGCGAAGAGCTAGCGTGGGCAAGAGTCGAATCTCTGAGCCAGGCAGTGATCCAACTGGTGCGCGACCGGGACCTGCCGCCTCCGCCGCCGCCACCACCCGGAGGAGGAGGAGGAGGAGGAGGATCCTTGTCCCTGGCCAGCAACGCCCACGCCCTGCCACCAAAGTACCGTCGCTCTGAGCGCAACTCGTCCGAAGGCAGCGATTCCCTCAAGTCGCTTCCAGCCCTGCCCCCATACAACGACTATCACCACGACGAGCAGGTTGTCGTTGCAACATCCTCCTCAACTTCAGCAACAACAACAGCAGCAAACATGCTCACAGAGAAACCCATCACAGGCGCAGGAGACCTCAAGGCAAGGCAGGAGGAGGAACAGGCACTCGAAGAGGCACAGCGTCGTGCCGCCGCCCGCGCCCCCCTCCAGCTCAACAAGATGGGCTCCATCCTCAACGACCTCGACACTGTCACTCACGCTATTGAACGTCTCCAGTCCTTTTCCCAGATGCAGGACCAGCGCGTCGCCCTCCGCCCCGCCGCCCACAAGCGCCTCTCAAAGACACCCAGCCTACCTTCGCTCAATGCACCCATCGGTCCCGAAGAGTCCCAGCGCCAGGCGCGCCGCTCCAACGACCGCCTGCATGAACTCGACTCGATCATGGAGCGCATCGAGCGCACACACGGCGATGGACACGGCGACCAGCGCATCGACAATGCCCACCGTCGCCCGTCGAGGCGGCAAAAGCTTCTTGTCACCACCCTCGAGGACACTGCCCGCACCCTGGAAGAGCACCAGCCTCGCAGCGCAGAGGGCAACCTTGCACGTGCTCGCGACCTGCGCGAGCGTGCAAAGTTCCTGAATGGCCTGCTAGAGGAGAGCAACAACTCGAACACTGCACTGGATGGCGTCTCGGATTATGAGTCCGAGCTCGGTTCGCCTTCCCGACCGGTGAGTACGCGGCGTTACATGCCACTGCGCCTCGTTCCTGCCACCACCACCATCACCACCACTGCTCGTGTCCTCGTTGCTCACACTCTTCCGCAGAACTCGCTTGGTCAGGACTACAAGGTGAGCCAACAAGCGGCGCAGAAGGTGAACGGAAACGCTGCGGCGGGACCGTCCTCTATCGGGCAAGTCCTCTCTGAAAAGAAGCAAACAAACCGCCGAATCTATCTCTACGACGACGGACCCCTCACACCGCAGTCTCGCCCGATCAGCCCACGCAACCGCCGCGAATCAGACAACGATGGTGGATTCATGCCTCGCTCCCTCAGCCCCGCCAGCATGGAGTTCATGTTCAAGGAGCTCCCCATGCCCCCTGACCACGAGCCGCCTCGGTCGCGCAAAACATCGAGGGACACGATGGGCGCACGCCGCTCGCTGTCCCCGGCCAGCGACATGGACCACGACACGACCCCAAACAAGCCGCCGCGCCGTGCACGCAGCCCGCCCCGCTCAGTGTCCATGGCCTCGCGGTCCAGCTCGCTCGCACGCATGCCACTGCGCGAGGGCGAGGTCAGCTCGACCCCGATGAGCCCGACGTTTTCGGAAATCTCAATCACGTCGAGCCGTATTTCCGCGTCACGTGGCACCCCGATTCGGCCAAACTACGATGACCACTACTTTAACCACCACAGCAACAGGCTCAGCACAGAGTCAAAGGTGTCGACATGGTCTCGCGCGTCGTCGACCGCATCTCGTTTGTCAAAGCCTTCATCAAAGCCCCCTTCCATCAAGGTCTCCTCAAAGCCCCCCTCCATCAAGGTCAAGAGCTCAAAGCCCCCCTCCCTCTTCTCCGCCGCCCGCTCGCCCTCCTCCCGCTCCCTCGGATCCAAGCAGAACCAGATCGGGCGCGAGGAGGACCTGTTCGACCTTTTGTCTCTGGCGGCCTCATCAACCCGCATGAGCAACCAGGAGGTCGAGCTTCCTCGCAACCGCCGCTTTGACGCGCCCAAGACTGACTGGGAGGGTCTCGACCACACCGAGGACACTCCCCCCGTCACGCCTCGCATCGTTGAGAGCGTGGCTGACGGCGAGTGGGTCATCCGCCTGCAGGACCAGGAGAACGGCCTCAGCACCCCCCGCACCCCCTACTCGGCCCTCAACACAGGCTCGTCCCTGGGATTCCCCGATATTCCTCGTTCGGCGCGCCGCAATTCGTTCTCCTCGATCATCAGCCAGTCCGTGGCCTCGCGCGCTCCCCCCGTGTCTCCCACCGTTTCCTCCCCCGGCGGCAGCCTCAAGAAGTTTGCTGCGTCTTTCAAGAGCTCCACCATGAGCCGCAAGAACAAGAGCAAGCCTCCTCCCCTGCGCACAAGCGGTGTCCTCGATGGAAGCGCAGTGACCTACGTAACCGAGTACCAGGAGAACATCAGGTCTATCCAGGTCCTCATCTCGGGCGTCGACATCACGTTCCTGAACACGGCAGACCTCCAGCTCGAGGTTATTGCCCACAGCGACGCCGTTCTCACCTCCAAGAGCGACCCTGCGCTGCGTTTGAACATCTCCCTTCCTGCTCCTGCGCAGCAGGGCCAGGTCGTTCACCTCCAGCCTGTTGACGACTACCTCGAGGCCAAGCTCGTCGCCGTCGCTTCTGCCTCGCAGGGTTCCGGACCGCTCCTCCACTCGACCATCGCCCACGCGCTCTCGGCTCCCAACCTCCGCTCGCTCGCGCCCCGTAGCCTGTGCTGCACCTCGTGCGACCGCGTTGTCGCCCATCTCCCCCTCGATGTCGAGTTCAAGGACCTGCCCTCCGAGTACTGGGCCGAGATGATCGAGGTCTGGATGTGTCACGCCGACCCCACCTTTACTTCGCAGCTCGCCAAGCACACATCTGACGGTTTCTGGCCGTCCCCCGACACTGTCCTCGTGGGCGGCAGCTACCTGCTCGTCTCTGGCAGCCACATTTGCGACTCGCACCTGATTCTCGAAAAGTCCAACGAAGTGAGTACATTCTGCATCCTTCCCCATCACGGGCTCCAAGAAGGCCATCGCCACGAACCCCACTGGCGGTCCGCATCCCCCCGGACCCTGCAGGACCGAAGCTCTTGCAAGTTTCAGTCTTGAAAGGCCGGGACCGGAACGGACGTTGCATGGTCGATACAAAAGTCCAACATCAGATATACCGCATGTCCCGCGGTGCTCGGATACAATTCCTCGCCCTCCAAGCTCCACAGGGTGGGGCCTACCTCCAAAGCAACAACTGCCGATCTATTCCAGTTTTCTTTACTAACACCCCAGCCTGACCAGTGGCGTATCATTACCTGCCCCTGCGGTGAGGTCCTTGGAAAGCTTCGTCCCGAGGACGGCCGACCCGGCGCCGGAACGGTCCGATTCTCCAAGTGGGCGATTGCTCTGCTGCGTGGAAAGGGTGCCGGCGAGATTTCCCCGGTTCGTTTCCCTGTCTCGACTTTTGTGGTTTCCGACATGCTCGAGCTCTCCCAGGCACACGCCTCGCATCGCTTTGTGATTTGTGACGAGCGGAATGGAGAGCGCCGCATCGCTATCTGGGTCTTCAACCCCTCCATCCGTGTCTCTTATCGCCGCTCCAGCGACGGGCTCACTACCGCCGCACCCCTCTCGCCTCTCAAGGGCACTTTTGCCCGCCACCTCCACCCCAACGGCATCAACGGACGCCACACGAGCCCCGCCGATGTCCTCCCCCTCAACCGCACCCTGCGCGCTGCCAAGATCATGTTCAAGGTCCTCGACCCGCTCGGCTCGGTTGCCGAGTACGAGAACCTCCCCGGTTTTGGCCCCCGCGGCCAGGTCGAGCACCTCCGCTACTCGCGCGACGTGTGCTCGACCCTTATCGAAACGCTCCGCGCCAGCGCAGCGCTCTACCCCGCCTCGCGTCGCAACATGGGCTCGTTCGACGTCGGCTTCCTCGAGCGCATCTAAGCACGTGGGACCCAGCGGAAACTGAAACTGGACCTTGGTGACGGCCCGGGGAAGAGGCATGAGCGTTCCGGTCAACGCCGCCCACCTCTGTCCCCAACCGCCACCGTCTCCGCCCCCCGCCCCACCGTGGCTTGATGTCTTGTGTATAATCCATCCCATGCGCCGGCCCCACTCGCCTATCCTATTTTCTCGTCTCTCTCGCTCCAGCTCTCCACCTATTACGTTGTCCCGTCAAACGTTTGACGATCCTCCATCGACCCCAGCAGCTGGCTGGCGGTATCGATGTCATTTCGGTCCCCTCGCTCTCCCCCTTCTATATCGTACTCGACACTCCACATCTGTTTCCTCACGTCTTGGGCCCTCGCCACATCCCATCCCCTCATCATCCACGGCCGGGCAAACCGTTGCCCCCGCACCCAATACACCACACACGGTGGCTGCTCCTGCCACCCCACACTACCACCAACTCCCACATCCACACCAACACACTCGTCATTCACCAGCCACAATGTCAACCCCCACACGTCCTGTACAGCATACATCCATTAAGCAGCGTATATCATTTTCTGGTGTAAGAGGTTAATCCATTGTGCATATAGTGCTCCGTAGATTGCAGGCAGATGACATTAAAATACACACAGTCCAGTCGCAGCAGTCGCGCAGCGAATACTGACATGATCCGCTGCAAGTCGAGCACCCAGGCAACAGTGGCGAGGAGCATTGAGGACCAACTGCCGCTGTGTTTGTGCTGTGGCACTCGTCGCTGCTCTGGCTAACCTCGAAACGCGTCGCGCACTGGTGCCTAGCCCGTGCGCACCGAGGGTCTCTGTCTGACATTGTTCGCCATGGTCAGACGAAACACGGCGCGGTGGTACACGGCGCGGTGGTAGCCGTCCTGGGCTCCGCTCAGGAACGGTCTCGACAAGCACGGTGGTTTCCGTTGCCGTTGCCATCGTGCCTCACAGCAGCAGCAAAACAGAAGCGCTGCCAATGTACAAGCAGCTGCTGGAGCCAGCCGGGATCGAACCGGCGACCGTACGAAGTAGTGATCGCGAGGAACCGCGGTCAGCACAACTGGAACTGGACTTCAGTCGTACGCTCTCCCAACTGAGCTATGTCTCCGAGCACATCAGGGTGTGTTGGGAACACACGGCTCAGTGACTATCACATACCTTTTGCCACACCCGTCTAAAATCCAACAGGATGGCTGTCGGCGTCGTCTGCTCCGTGTGCGCTGTCTGCGCTGTCTGCGCCCGTTGCGCTCAATCTCCTCCTCGAGGCTGCCCTCATCCTGCCGAGCACTTGGCGCTCGTTCGGATCGCTCCTCCACAAGCCTGACTGACTTTCTGCCAAATCAACATCCTCCCATGGCTCTCACCTAGGCGGTCTCCGCTCCATCTTCACTCCCTCTCTCGTGCTGTCGTCGCGAGCTGGACCCAAAGCCATGCCTGGAAACCAGGCGCTCGCGCGGCCGCGGCACGCCGACAACCGTGGACATGCCCGCCCCCTTGGTTTAATGGTAAAACGAAGGTCTCATAATCCTCAGCCCTGAGTTCGATTCTCAGAGGGGGCACAAGCATGGCTCTCGATGTCTCTTACCTCTTCCTGCGAGGAAGAGAGGAACGGAAGGAGCGGAAGCCTTTTGTTGAAACTGCCACTTTTGTTTTGTTGAAACCGCCACTCGTGTTGGTTTGGCGCGGTTCGTTTTGACACCGCCCTTTTCGGCGAAGCACATGAACGGGGTGATGGATACATAGGACAGGTGGCACAGCACCTAGGACGGGGTGATGGATACAGCAGAGTGTGTGTGTGGCCAGAGTATGTGTGTGGCCGGAGTATGTGTGCGTGGCATATTGGCTCCAAGTCAGCGTGTACACCCAACCCCGAGATACATACCTATTCGCAGAATGTTTCACGGCGGGTGCGGTTCCAGCGCTGCGCGCAGCTCGGCGATGCAGGTGTTAAACTGCTTGGGGTCGACGAGGACGACATCCAGGTGGCCGATCGCGGCTAGCGCGATCTTGAACGAGGCGTCATCAGCGACATCGAGCTGCTCGTACGTCCAGCGCGCTTCCTCCTGAAGGCGAAAGAACTCTGTCCTCCCCAGCTTGACCACGTCAGGCATTGGGGACAGCGGGCGACCTGGGCTGGGAATGGTCGGGGCGGGCACAGCTGGCGGTACGGGCGGTCGAGGGGGCGAGACCTCGGGAGTGACACGGTCGGGGTCAGGGGCAGTACTCGACGAGCGGCTAGCTGGCGGCGTGTTGTCCCAGTCGCGGCCTTTGGGTCCGTCATCGAGGTTGGGATCGATCGACCCGTCCGCCGAGGCAACGAGCATGGCCCACTGCGCAATGGCGCCCTTGTCGCAGTGGCCGGACGACGACGCGGTGACTGGCGAGTACTTGGCGGTGTGCATCGTCGCCCCAGTCGAGCCCCCTGCCGCAGCACCGCTAGCGCCTGGGCCTGCGTCCCCAGCCTGGAATGCGGCTCCATTGCGGCGGCTTCCCCGGCGCGCAGGCGACGCGCCACGCTCAGCCGGTCGCCGAACGGCCGCCTGGTCTTCCGAATCCGAGTCCGAGTGGTTGTCGTGGTCTCCCCGCACAGGCTGTGGAGGTCGCGCGCGATCGCGGGCTCGCATCTCTTTGGTGTGGAGCTCGAGACCGCTCTTACGGATGATGTAGGCGTCGTCCCTGTTCTTCCATTGGCTGCTGCGAGATGCCGCCTCGATGTCGCGGAGAGTGGGGCAGTCGACCATACTGGGGAACGCCAGACGGGGGAGTGGCCCCTCGAGGGGGATATGGACGAGCGCGTTCACGGATAGGTGAACAAAGTCGACCAGGCAACTCAAGGCCTCGCGGTTGAGACCACGGCGCGGGTCCGGCGTCGCAATAGTGGGCTGCTGCTGCGGTGGCGTGGCCAAGTCCCATGGCAGGTGGTCCTTACTCTCGTCAACATTGAGAAGGTTTGAGAGGGAGCGAAGTGACCTGTTCCTGGTGCGAAACTCGGGAGCTGCTTCCATGTACACCGTGTCGCCGCGAATGAACATCCTGGCGAAGCGACTGCCGAGGATGAAGAACGCCAAGTATCCCCCGCACCACTGCTGCACGGTGCGGAGGTAAACAAGGGTCTTGGCGAGACCCCACCGCCACTTGCGCCGCTGGTCAACTTCGGCGATGTGAAGCTTGGTGGGATTGGAGTCCGACGTTGGGAGCGACCAATGAGTCCGCTCATCGAAGAATTGCTCGAGCTCGGGGTCGGAATCCCGTTCGATCTCGACGACCCATTTGCCAGTGTGCTTGAGCTTGGTGATCTTCATCTCGCCAACGAGGCTGATGATGTAACACCGGGTACTGCCCTGCGAGACACGGCAGCGGAGATACGTCGCAAAGTCAGGCTTGTACATGCCGACGAGGTGGTGGGGCTCGCCAATCTGTGGCGTCAGAATCAACTCGTGGTGCCTCGACATACTCGATTGCGCTCGCGGTGAAGTTGTTGCCTCATCGCCTCTTGGAGCGGCGCACTGATAAACTTGTCGTCGTCGGGGCCGCGCCTCCAGTTGGCGGCTTCTACCTCGGAGTCTACATTGAGATGGATGCCCGGGGGCGTGTCGTCTTGAGGCCGAAACTGGAGAGACTGCTGGAGCAGTGCACACAGACGAGTATTCCAGAGGCGTTCCCCGACATCGTGGGAGGCGACCTCATGAATAATTGTTTTCAAATTCCAGATGGCGCTGTTGTCCCAGCCAAAGTTGGGATCGCCAAGCGGCACGCAAGTTGTGATGGTGCTCGCGGTTGTCATGGTGGGTAAACGGGTGTGGATGACATGGATGATGAAAGGTAAATAAACAAAGACTGATAACATTCACTGTGTTGTTGTTGATCGTTGTGGCGGTGGGTGGCGGCGGGGACTGAATTCTTTAAATGTTGCTCCACCTTTGTCAGTCACCTGGACACCGTTTGTTTTACTCTTTTGTGATTTTACATGCATCGGATCCTCGCGAGACCTCGGCGAGCACGAACAGTTGGGATCATCAAGGTCTCATTCTTCTTTCCAGCAGTCGAGCCGAGGCGGCTCGAGGGAGGGCGCACAGGCAGGGTCAGCGAGGGACGCGGTCTCCGACGTGGGCAGGCCGGTGGAAGTGCGCGGCGGGCCGGCGCCTTGCGGGCCGGCGGGTGAGCCGCTGTGCGTGCTCGGTGGGCGAGAAAAGCCAGACGGCGGGCCTTCAGAGGGTCCCGAGTGCTACGAGGCTGTTTGGCCCCAGTGCTGAAAGTCTGACGAGGTCTGTGAGCTCAACTGGATGGCTGCCACCTCGTTCATGCAGATCGTCGACATGACCCATGGGCAGATCGTCGGTCTAGACAGAGCCAGTGATGGGCTTGTGCCCGAAGGCCAAGGTCGAGGTCATGGGGTACTCGCCACCAACACCAAGGGTGTTGAGGAACTGGGACCAGGCTCAGATAACCCGATCAGCGTAGAAACCCACGCGGCGGTGAGCACGGCAAGCTCCAACGTGGTCGCAACGTCGTCCTCGCCTTCCTGATGCAGGGCTGGGGCCGGCTTGTCCACTAGGATGTCCTCATCCTTCTCCTCCTCCTCATCCTCCACCGCTACCATTCCCCGACCAAGCGTACCCCGAGCGCACGGTGAGCATTTAGCGCGGGTCAGTGTGGTCAGCGAGCTGCAGGAACAATGTCAGGTCGTTGAGCCGCCGGGATAGATTCGTCCCTTGCTGTCTCGAGGCCGCTCCAGACACCGGGCGAAGATGTGATCAATGCATCATGAGTCGATGGCCACGTACTTGCTACAGCTGCACATTAGTCGAGGTCCTCCGAGTCGTACTTGACCGCCTGAACGCTGCGGATGCACAGTTCGTAGTAGCCCTCGGTGCCAATGTCGTTTGTGGGGGGGAGGACGGGCGGGACGACGGTTGCGCCCGCGGCGTCGACGCGGTGGTAGCCACCCGTCGCGGGGCGGCGGGGCGCAGGAGCGGCGCCGTGGCCCGAAGTCGCCGGGCGGTCCGACGCGAGGAGCTCATCGAGCTCGGCGTCCGGCTCCTCGTCGGCGCCGGGCGCACCGAGTCCACCGGCTGCAAGACGCTTTCCGCGCTCAGCCGCGGCAAGCGCCTCCGGAGTCTGCGAGGCCTCGACGTCGTCCCGTCCGCCACCGAGCAGAGCGAATCCGATCGTCCGGATCTTGTGGCGCATCATGTCAACCTGCTTTGCGCTCGTCTGGCCCGAGTTGGTGAGGACGAACGAGGAGAGGGGGAGGTGGAGAGTCACGAACTGCAGACCAGTGCAGTGCAACGGGTCCAGAGGAGCGGATGTGCTCTGTTGCGACGGGGGCAAGTCCAGACGGTGCTGGAAGAGGTCGGAGCTGAGGGTCAGTATGTGTCGTCATGGGGTGGGCTATGGGGGGGTGCCGCGCCGTCCGGTCATCCGAACATCCACGCTGGCTGTCGGGGACGACGTTGCTCGCTCTACCATGGTACCCAGCAACGGACCCCCTCGTCTTCCATTCCATCCTCCTCCCATCACTCACCGAACAGGGCCGTCGGTCTGGAGGTTCATAACCCATCGAGAGCGCCAGTTGTCCCATCCGCGGTACGCGACCTCGACCTTGAGGTGGGA
>PQXP01000344.1:0-28517 GCA_002973495.1 Apiotrichum akiyoshidainum
CCCGCCCCTCCTCCCCTCCTCCCCCCCGCCGCCGTCGCGTCTCTTTCTCTCTTTCCTCCTCTCCTCTGCTCCTCTCTCCATCTTGTCGTCGTCGTCTGTTTGCCCTCGCTCGCCGTTCCACAGAGCCCCACCCCCACCACCCCACCCAGCAGCCCCGCGCACGCTGCCCCCCCAATCCAAACATTCACCCTTGCCCCCGTTCTCTCCACCTCACTCCCCATCTCCCATCCCCATCCTCGTCCTTGACAACATCCCTCATCGACATTATCCTCTCCATTCACCCCACACCCGTCATTCCTTTACAAACTGCATCCTGACCACCGCCGCTTCTTCTCATCTTTCACGACACCTGCATATTTTTTCCCGTCCTCGTCCACGCCCTGGATCACTCGGTCGTGACGTTCTCCCTTGGCACCCGCCGCCGCCGCCGCCGCCGCCGCTTCTCGACCCTCGCGAAACCCTCGCGTTCCCTCGACCGTGACCTCCTTGCTCTCTGATTGCCATCAGCAACAGCGACGCGGCCCACAGACTACCACAACCATCCTTCGTTCATCCCTTCAACCGTTCCCACTTCCTCGCCATACCAGGCAACAGCAACAACAAGCTCTTCAAACCCCTACCCTTCTCATTCTTCTCTGACGACATCACGGACCACCACAACAACAGCAACACCCTCCTCTCGCACCACTCGTTCGCGCTCAAACTCGGCTGCAGGTCGTGACCCTCCCCCAACCACACCGTCTTGGGACTCTTCACTCACACGTTCCCGGGGCTACTCTGTCGCTTCCCAGCTTAGAACCTCACACTCACACAGCGCCGCGGCCCCGCTTGCCGCATACGCATCCGCCCCGCGCCCCCCTGCGTCTCCCGGAGGTGTCATCGGGCAGTGCTATCTAAACAACCAACAGGACTCGCTTTCCCGGTCCGCTAGCCCCGCAGGCAGGTCAGGCCGGGCGCGCGCAGATTCAACCAGCTCGGCAGGTCACTCTGGATATCACTCGTCCACTTCCACCACTCACTTGAACGGCGCCGTCGGCGACAGCTACGTTCCCCGGTCTGCGAGCAGTGGGCAGCTCTACAGCTCTACATACGGCCAGCAGAAAACGCGTTCCGGCTCCGTTTCCTCGTCGCGTCCCACGACACCCCTGCGGCTCGCAACAACCCCTGCCACTGCGGTTGCTTCCAGCGACAGCCAGGACCAGCGACCGTCGACCCCGCGCTCGCGCATCCCTACACGCCCGCGTGCTTACTCGGCGTCGGCGGTCAGCGTAAACAACGCCCAAGAGACTCTTGTCGACGACCCCCACGCCCCGCCTGTTCCCTACTTGCCGATCCCACGCACCGGCTCTACACCCTCTCCCACATCGTCGACCTCGTCGGCTTCCCACAACCACCCGGGCCAATCATTCCCTCAGTCCCCCTCTACAATGTCCCTTTCGTCCCACGCACCCGACCCGCCCCATCGCCTGGGCCTCGGCGCACACGGACCGTTGGCGGGCTCTCCCGGTGCGACAGGAACGTCGCCCTCTGGCATCCCTGTGTTGAAGAGCCGCGCAAAGAGCATGATCCGATCACCGAGTCCTGACCTGCCAATGTCCCCCGACCCCCTCGCACTCAACGAGCCGCCTCCGTTCCGCGTAGACCTCGACGCCGCGCTGGCAGAGATTGAAGACGAGTTGGAGGTGCGCGCTATCCAAAAGTTTGCTTCGGCACGCCCGAATCCGACAACCCCGACACCGAGGGCAGCTCCGCGAAAATCCAGCACCACACCGAGCACAACATCATCAATCTCAGCCACCGCCGCGGCCGCCCCTTCTGCGCCGATTCCGATAGCAGCAAGCAAGAACGGCAGGAAGGTTGCCGCAGGGCGCAACGGCACGACCCCGCGGACACCCAACGGATCCTTGGGGCGGAACAACACGGTCGACAAGCCGGAAAAGCCGTCCCCCCGGACACCTGCAGCTACCCCGCGAGCCAACCCCGCGCGCAAGCGCCATGGCTCGGACGTGGCGCACAGCACCGCGCCGCGCACCCGCACAAAATCGAGTGCAACAGTAAAGGCACGCAACGCGCGCGCGCAGACAACGTCGCCGCCCGCCTCGCTAAACCCCGCAAGCCGACTCGGCCCCGCGGCACACTGGGTGCCGCCAGAGACCGCATTCACCCCGCCAAAGGGCGCAAACTGGGACGACGTCGTGCTGCCTGCTGTCGCGAAACAGCTCGCCATGGCGGGCAAGGACGGCAGCGGCAGCGACGAGGCGCCGAGCGGAGACGACGACGAGTTTGCTGTCGAGTGGGATAAAGAGGGCACGCCGATTCGGTGGGTGAAGCGGACAGCTGCTTCTCGGGTCGGCGCCTCTGGTATGGACTTTTCCAGTCCTTCGGGCCGCTACGGCTACGGCAACGACTATGACGACGACTTTGGACCCGGCTACGGCGGCGCCGCGTACGACGACTACGACGACAGCCACCAGCACAAGAGCGCCTCGATCGAGCTCACGTCGATGCGCACATCCACCGGACAGCCGACGACACTCGATTCGCCGACCAAGATGTCGCGCAGCTCGGTCGACCGCCGCCCGCGCTCTAGCGGCGAGAAGGCCGCCTTCCCCTCTTTCCCCGACCCGCCCAGCCACACCAGCTTTCCCCCGCCCGCCCCGGAGCAGCACTACAACAACGGGTACGCCGAGTATCCCCAGCACCAGCACCAGCACCAGCAACAGCAGCGTGCGGACCACACCCAGCCGCGGCCCGCCCCGCAGCCCCCCCTCTCCTTCCCCCCCGCACCCGTCGAACAGAAGATACCGCCAGGAACAGGCCTCAAGGGCAAGAAGTCGGACCCCGACGAGATCAAGAGCTCGGGGTGCGCATGTGTCATCATGTAGCCATGTACGTTCGTTGCCAATTGGGGATTATTTTTGTCATGATATATTCTTAGTATCAACTGTTGGTTGCAATGGTGGCGCATTCGCCGAGGCCGAATGCGCCGAGGCGGATCGCGTTGGGACGTGTGTCTGTCAGTCGTCCACCACTTGATCATTGCGCTCGGCGATTCTCTGCAACCTCTCTGGGGCGTCTTCCGTGGCCCATTCCCCGCCCGATATGCCACAGCACGCCACGCACGACCGCGACAACCAGTATTCATGCTTTGTGAACCCTACAAACAAAGAAATCGACACCCACGTGCCCACACATCACGCCCCATATCCTCGTCCCCGTCTCGTCCCCCGCCCCGCCTACACTGCGCGTGCAGCAGCCTACTTCTCCTCGGCGAGGGCGGCGTTGAGAATGTCGACGGCGCGGCCAATCTCGCCAAACGTGTTGTAGAGCACGACGGGCGCGAGGCGGATGACGTTGGGGTGGCGCTCGTCGCCGACGAGTCCGCTGTCGATCATGCGCTGGAAGACGCGCGGCATGACGCCGTCGGCGCCGTGGAGGAAGATGGAGATCTGCGTGCCGCGCCACGGCATCTCGGGCGTGAGGATGCGGAAGCCGACCTTGCCGGCCGCGGGCACGTCCTCGAGGTAGTATGGCGACGCGTGCAGGAGCGCGTCGAGCGCGGCGGTCAGGCGGATTCCCTTTTGGCGCATCGCGGGGAAGCCGGCCTTGTCGATAATCTGCAGCGTGCCGAGGAGCGGCACCGAGCCGAGCACGTTGGTGTTGCTGTGCTGGTACCCGCGCGCACCGGCGGTAGGGCGGAACTCGGGGCTCATCTCAAAGCGCGTAGCCTTGTCGTTGGCCCACCAGCCAACGAGGCGGCGCCCGCCGTCGTCGAGGCCGTTGCGGATGTAGTAGCCGCCAACGGCACCGGGGCCCGCGTTGAGGTACCTTGGCGTCAGCCGTCTGGCAGCAGGCAAACTATCTCGAGGCTCCGAGCGCGCTGGAGCGCACGCCACTCACTTGTAGGTGCACCACACGGCAAAGTCGACACCCCAGTCGTGCAGCGACATCTCAATGTTGCCAGTGCCGTGCGCGAGGTCGAGGCCGAAGAGGGCGCCGATCTCGTGCGACTTCTTGCAGAGGGTCGCGACGTCAAACACCTGGCCGGTGTAGTACTGGATAATGGGCATCCAGACGAGAGCGATCTGGGGGTCAGCTTAGCTCCTTGACAAGGCAAAAGCTGCTGGATACTCACCTCGTCCTTGTTGTCCTCGAGCACCTTGAGAATGTCCTCCTGGCGGAAGTTGTCCTCGCCCTCGCGGGGCTCGAGGGCGATGATCGCATTGTCAATCTGCTCCTTGGAGAGCACGTCGCCATGCAGGCGAGGGTGGCAGTGCACGGCGTACTGCGAGCAGAGTCAGCCTAGTCCAAGAGTGTACATCTGTACATACCCAGTCGGAGGGGAAGGCGCCCTTCTCGATGACAATCTTCCAGCGCTTGGCGGTCGGCTTGTAGAAGGTGGTGAAGAGCGAGTGGAGGTTGCCAGTCAGGGTGCCCGAGTGAGCGACCTCGTCCTCCTGAGCGCCAACAAGTGTCGCGAGCGTCGAGAGGTAGTTCTCGTCCTGCGTCATCCAGTTGCGCTGGTACTTGTGGGCAAAGTGGCCCGTGACGGCGCTGCGGGTTAGTGGCCGACATCGCGGGTGGGGTGGACGTGGGGTGGAGACAGTTGATGGCTTGCACCATGTGGACCCACTGCGCCATCGGAATGGCCGAGGTCATGTCCATTGGTCGCAACAACCCCCAGCGCAGCCGCCAGATCATTGCTGGCGAGCAATGGACTGCCCGCGGCGTTGTGTAACGATGATCCAGAGGCGGGGCTCGGCACGGCCCGACCGCGGGATCCCCGGCAATGCCGCGGCTCCCCCGCATGTGACTGCCTATCTCGTATCGAGACGTGTATGCAGCACAGAGGTCCGGCCGGCTTTTTCAGCCTGCACGTATGTCTGCAGGGCTTTGGTACAGACCGATTCTCTCGAAAGTGTCCTACTCGGACGGAATGTTCTTTCTTCATGCCCCCCTCCACTTCAGAATCCGACGACACTCACCTCGTGCTCCAGGCGTCGAGCTCCTCCATGACGTGCTGGCGAGCACGCTTCGAGAGGAGACCGAGCGAGTTGCCGCAAAAGTAGATTGCCTCGCCGTCTGGGTGTCAGCTATGCATGCATGCATGCGCGCATGCCATCAGCCAGCTCGCGCTCGAGCTCACGGCACGGCGCGAGACGCGACTCACCGGCCTTGCCGCCGCACGCCTTGGTGCTGGGGATCTCGAACTCGGCGCGGGTCCAGTTGAGGGGGTCCTCGGCGTCCCACTGGGCGAGCTGCTCCTTGGTCGGGGGGTTGATCTTAGTCATTGCTGGGGGAGTTGTTGAAGAGGTGAAAGAGGTGTTGATGGAAAGGACAGAGCGACGGGGTTCAGGGCGTTATATATTATTGAACTTTCGGCCGGTGCCCCCACCCCACATGCAACAATCATAGTAACCGACTGACAGTGGAGGTTTCCCACGGTCGTGTTCAGATCCTTTTATTTCGGGGAGTGCCGCGTTGCAGCCGGCCCAACATTCCAACGATCCTCCTACTTTTCTTGGATATTCTTGCTCGCTATCATCACCCACCCACTCGCCGCTGCTTCTCGCGATCCCATCCCCCACCCCCTCCCCCACGCCTACCGCGCCCACAGACACACCTCCACCCCCTAGGCAACTGAAAAAAAAAAAGTTTCCTAGAAAACCCATCGACTCTCCACTCCCCTTTTCACCACCTCCCCCTCCCGCTCCTCGACACACGCAATGTCGTCCCTCACCGTCGGCACCCGCAAGTCCAACCTTGCTCTTGTCCAGACAGGGCACGTCGCCGATGCGCTTGCGGCTGCCAACCCGGGTGTCTCGTTCCCCATCATGGACATGACCACCGTCGGCGACCGCAACCAGACCACCCCCCTCCACCTCCTTGCCCCCTACAACTCGAGCCAGCCCGCCAAGTCGCTCTGGACTGACGAGCTCGAGGCTGCTCTTCTCGACGGTCGTATGGACCTCCTTGTTCACTCGTGCAAGGACGTCCCCACCGTCCTCCGCGACGGCTGCGAGATCGCCGCTCTCCTTGAGCGCCACGACCCCCGCGATGCCCTGGTTGTCAAGCAGGGCCTCCCGTACAAGTCGCTCGACGATCTCCCCGCTGGCTCGGTCATCGGTACCGGCTCTGTCCGCCGCATTGCCCAGCTCCGTCGCGCCTACCCCCAGCTCCAGTTTGACGACATGGTGAGTCAGCGTGTGCCGGTGGCTGCGGCACAGTGGGACGAGGCGAGGATCATGTGGGCGACGCAGGGAGCCAATACGCTACCGGCTATTTCTGTCCGACAACGGAAATGTCTGCCAGAGACGCGATGTCCTCCTTTTCCTCCCTGCTGAATCACACTAACATCCCAGCGCGGAAACCTCAACACCCGCTTGGCCAAGCTCGATGCCCCCAACTCGCCGTTCGCTGCGCTCATCCTCGCCGTCTCGGGCATGACCCGTGTCGGCATGGCCGACCGTATCACTGCTCCCCTCGGCTACCCGGCACTGATGCACGCCGTTGGCCAGGGTGCGCTCGCGGTTGAGATTCGCAGCGGAGACGTCAAGACCCGTGCCGCGCTCACACCAGTGGGCCACTGGCAGACCGAGTGGCGCGTCGGTGCCGAGCGTGGATTGCTGCGTGTCCTCGAGGGCGGCTGCTCCGTCCCCGTTGGTGTCGAGACTACCCTCACCGAGCTTGCCGACGACGACGCCAGCACCTCGCACTACCCCGCCGACACCTTTGCTCCCCTCACCCCCACCTCTCCTGTCCTCCACTTCTCGGGTCTCACCGCTGGCGCGTTCCCGGCCAACAACACCGAGCTCCCGGCGCTCCGCAGCCGCAAGGCCCGCCTCGAGCTCAAGGCGTGTGTGACTTCGACCGACGGCAAGCGCCACGTTCTCTACGAGCCCAAGGGCGTCGTTGTCTCGTCATATTGCGAGGCCCAGCGCTGGGGTGAGGACTGCGCACGCGAGCTCCGCAGGCTTGGCGCTTCGGCCGTCCTCGACGAGATCAACGCCCAGCGGAAGGCGCGCGAGGCCGAGACCCACGCCGCGGCGGTCAAGGCCGCTGCTGAACACGCGGCCCAGCAGCAGCAGCAGGCTACTGCTTAGAGGAAGAAAATGTAGTTGTCTCGAGTAGAGGACCGAGACGGGGCGAACACTGTGGCTGCGGTGCGCCGAGTGCTTGTTTCTCGGATTCGGGGAGGTGTAGGCTGTGTGTGGCCGCCGCTGGAGCTGAAGGCTGGGTGGCTGCTGAGGCTGCGGAATATACGTCTACATTGCATTGTGTTATAGTCTTGGGTTGGATGTACATGGACTCCTTTCAGCGAACGACGGCACGGTCGACCATTGCGAGCAGATTGAGCAGAGCAAAGGAATCGAAACGTCGAGCTGCTGGATGTCAGGGATTTCCACGCGGCTACCACGATTTCAGGGACGCCGGGACTGGGCAGAAAGATGAAACCAGGAGGCGGGATCAAATTCTAGACGCAGGGACAAGGCCCACAGGCGCGTCCAAGGCGCGGGGGGGGGGGCAGGCCGGGCAGGGAAGCCACGTCTTTGCTGCTGGTGCTGGCTGGGCTGGGCTAGCTGGGCTGGGCTGTCCCCGCGTGCCCCTTTCCTGCCTCTGCTCTCGTCGTTGCTGTCCTCGTCCTTGTCGTCGACGTCCTCCTCCTCCTCCTCCCTTCGTCTCCATCACACTTCCATAACAACAACAACAACAACTCACCCTCTTTTCGTCACTCCCCCTCCTTACTCATTCAATCATGTCTGGCGAGATCGGTATCGCAAAGTACGTCCCCACTCACACACGCTGTCCCATACCACAGCTGACACCATCCACAGCCTCCCCAACCAGGTTCGTACTCTCAATCGCTCTGCAGCGCGCCGCCGCCTCAAGTCCCTCCACCACCACACCTGCTAACCTGTCCAGAGGCACAAGATTGTCAACCAGCGCGGCTCGCACTTCACCATCATGGTCGTCGGTACGTTGCCCCCCATCTCTTCCTCCCCTTCTCCCGCTCACGAAAACAGGCGAGTCGGGCCTTGGCAAGACTACCCTCATCAATACCCTCTTCGCTACCGAGATCTGTGCCATGAGGAACTACCGTCAGCGGTGAGTAAGAGCTCCTCACCCCGTGCAGCAACATCCTTCCCCGATAGTCCGAGAACGGTTGCCTCGGGTCGTGAACGAAACGATGGCCCGAGAGCGACAGGAAGACCCGTGCGCGCGGCGCGTTTCTGACATCAAACTTGTGCGCGCGCGTGCGCGCGTCGTAGAATGCCACGCCGTTGATTCTGCCTGCGCTACACGTCCTAGACCTGCTCCCATGCCGCAGGCCGTTCGTCCCGCGGCGCGCGGCCTGCCCCCATGCGCGCATCGACGCCGAGCGCGGTTGACATTGTCGCATCCTCCCCCTGTGCACAGACCGCCTCCTTTTCTCGGCCCATCTCACCTCCCGCATCCGCTGACACCATCAGCTTTGCCAAGCAGCTCGACAAGACCACCGAGGTCGAGATCCTCAAGGCCGACCTCGAGGAGCGCGGCTTCAACATCAAGCTCACCGTCATTGACACCCCCGGCTTTGGCGACTATGTCAACAACCGCGACTCGTGGACCCCCATCGTCGACTTTATCGACGACCAGCACGAGAGCTACATGCGCCAGGAGCAGCAGCCCCTCCGTACCGACAAGCAGGACCTCCGTGTGCACGCCTGCCTCTACTTTATCCGCCCCTCGGGCACTACGTGAGTTAACAGTCAACGATTATTCCTAACTCTCCAGCCTCAAGCCCCTTGACATTGAGGTCATGAAGAAGCTCGGCTCGCGCGTCAACCTCATCCCTGTCATTGCCAAGGCCGACACCATGACCCCCGAGGAGATCATCTCGTTCAAGCAGCGCGTGCGCGAGATCATCGCCGCCCAGGGCATCAAGGTCTACCTTCCCCCCATCGACGAGGACGACGAGGCCGCCGCCGAGAACGCCCGCCACATGCAGGCCGTCATGCCCTTCTCCGTCATTGGCTCGATCGACGACGTCAACACCGCGGACGGCCGCCAGGTCAAGGGCCGCCAGTACCTCTGGGGTGTTGCCGAGGTCGAGAACGAGGACCACTGCGACTTTAAGAAGCTCCGCTCGCTCCTCATTCGCACCTACATGCTCGACCTCATCTCGTCGACCGAGGAGACCCACTACGAGAACTACCGTCTGCAGCAGATGGAGACCCGCAAGTTTGGCGAGCCCAAGGTCAAGAAGCTCGACAACCCCAAGTTCAAGGAGGAGGAGGAGGCCCTTCGCAAGCGCTTCACCGAGCAGGTCAAGCTCGAGGAGGCCCGTTTCCGCCAGTGGGAGCAGCACGTGAGTACCAAATGCAGAGACCCGGACCCTCACATTCACTCGCTGACCGCCAGCTTATCGCCGAGCGCGACCGCCTCAACAAGGACCTCGAGCAGGCCCACTCGTCGATCAAGGCGCTCGAGGGCGAGATCGACAACATGGCCGCGTACCACCGCCAGGGCGGCACCGTTCGCCGCTAAACGGCGCAGCTCTGTTTGCTGTCTCCGTTACCGCCGGTGCACCCGCCTACACCTGCGCCGCGCGGTTGTTGTTCATGACCACCTCACGCCTCGTAACCTCGTAAACTGAATACCGCTCCGTCGTTCTTCCCCCTTTTCTTCCTTTTTTTCTCTCGCGGGTCCTTTCCTTAACAATCTTGCCTTCTTTGCCCCCTCCCCCTCTCGTTTCCTTCTTCTCGTTACGAAATGCACGGCGCGCACACCCACGCGCCAGCTAATGGCTCGTCAAGTAGCCGTATTGTCCGATAGTTATACCCAGGATGAAACAGTGCCAGAACCGGAGGAAGCTGTCCTCGAGGCGTGTCAGTGGTTTTTGGAGGTAATTTCAGCTGCACAGAGAGCATCTACTCGTCCCGTTCTTGCAGCGTATCAAGATTCTGCTGACTCGGTGATCCTCATCGGTTGCAAGAGGTTGTGGTTCGGCTGCCACATGCTGAGCGTTGGGCGGGAAAAGTGGCGGGCTCAGGCACCGACCCAGAGGCACACCTAGTCCCAGAGGCACGCTTCAGTGGTGCCGTTCGAGTCGTCTGTTTCTCGTTCTCCCTCTTCAAAGAGATAAACAACTTCAGAACCGCCCATCACACTCCTGCATCCCTCATAATCTATCGCTCCATCACCGTGGCGCAGCTGACCCCTCTTACCGCCTCTCCCACTCTTGCACTAACTCCTGCCCCCATTCGCGGCGCCCAACTCGTCGTAGCTCGGTTGCGCCGTTTCCATCACAGCTGCAACGTTCCCACGGAGTTTGCCACCCACTTGGCTGGTCTCACCTCCTCTCACCTCAACTTCTGATCCCCGCACAATGGACATCGACAGCGACCCGGCTGCCGGCACGCAGACCGAGATTGTCGCCGGCCTCCCCGTGTCCGTCTGGTCGCGCATCTTTGTGCACTACCTCGACGCGGTCAACGAATGTAAGCGAGAGACAACATCCTGATTCCATCTCACCACAGACACCGTCATGGCCTCTAAGATCAGCGGTGCCCTTGTCCCGCTCCTTGTCTCACGCCGCCTGCTGCGCGTCGCTGTCGAGGCACTGTATGCCGGCCCGACAGTGCCGCACGCCTGCCTGGACGCATTCCATCGCGCCGTGGGGAGGAACGCCGACGTCCTCGCAGCAGCCATGGATACGGACGAGCACGAGCCAGTCCCGGTCGCCCACCGCCGCGCGGCGCTTGTTCGCAGCCTGCGCACGTCTCACCTGCTGCTTAGCGACTTCAACGACAGGACCACGTCGCCAAAGTCGCTGAAGCGCTGGGGCCACGGGCTAGTCCACCGCAGTCTCCCGCGGCTGCTGGCCAAGCTCGACCTGGAGAATCTGTGGCTCCCCGTCGTGATCATGAACGGCGCGGACGCGCACGTGCTGCTCGCAGCTCTGGAACGCGCGCGTGTCCGGGGCAAGCTGCGCCTCGAGCTCACCATGGCTCCGAGCTCGCACTGCTACCACGACGTGCTCTGGGAGGACGGCACAGAGGCGTACTTCGACGCCACCCGCGAGGGGGCGGCGACTGAAAAGCCGCAAGTGCCGCTAGACCTGCGCGAGCGACAGCTCCGTGCACACCGGTCCATTGTCACGGACGCCCTGCGCAGCTTTACGGCTGCCATCGACGGGCGCATCGCTGCTCCGCCCCCGCCGCTCCTCGCGCCCCGCACGGTCGAACAGGTGGAGGCATTCCGGCAGACCCATGGGGGCGGAACATATGCCCAGTGGGTCAACGCGTGCATTGAAGACGAGCGCGCGCGGCGCGAAGACATCAGCAGCACGTCGTTACGAGATGTGGCCCAAGGGCGCACGGCAATGCTCAACGTCGCGATGGGGCGGCTCGAGCTGGACCCGGCGCTGCAGAGGGAAAATGAGACGCAGAGGGCGAAGAAGAAGAGGAAAACAGATGAGCAGAAGAGGATGCTTGCCGAGGAGGACGAGACCAACCCGGACGTCATGTCAGAAGACTGGGAAGATTCGGGCGAGGAGGCGGACACGAAACCGATGCCGGAGGGCATTGTGCAGCTCCCCACCGACGTCGCCATTCCAGAGTTCTACCCTCCGACAGCCGACACCGACCCGTTGGGAATGGCGTACCGGGACTACATGGCAGCGGCCGAGCTTCTCCTCGCGCGGTCGGGCGAGGTCTGGGATAACCTGCCGACTGATTTCGGCCTCGGCCAGAACTGGAAACAGGATTGGAAAGCTGTGAAGAGACGGCAAAGGTCAAAAGCCAGTCGGGCAGTGCTGAAGTACCTGGGTTCCGAGTTGTGCAAGACGATCCCAATCCCATCCAACGTGCAGAACAAGGACCCCAGTTCGGCAGCTGAGATTGTGGACAAGTACCTAGCCCCCGAGAACCGGGCCGCAGCCCACCGGCTGTGTGCGGCCAAGTTCCAGCAGTCAATGGCCGAGATACGGATGGACGAGAAGCGACGCCGCGGAACGGTGTGGAAGAAGCGTTCCTGGTTTGGAGCGACACCGAAGATGAATGCAGAGGACAAGGCGAAGAAGATGGTACGTCTCTGCGGGTGCATTGCATGGAGCTGACCAATCCTCAGACGGAACTAGGCATTGTTGAGGCTGTCGACAACTATTTCACGCATTGTGCACTGGTCAGCATCCCGCACAACAAGGCCTCGCTCGGCGAGATGGATCGACAGTATGACCTGGGACTGGCGTATGTTCCAGGCATGGTGTACATGGAGGAGCTATCGCTCAACGGCATCTTTGAGCAAGTGAGAATGGACATTAGCGCAGAAAGAGACCACCAAGCGGCCAACTCCACCTTCCAGTCACCGCCGAATGAGCAGGGCAGAGAGTACGTTAGTCTGAAACGCTCAGTGGCGGATCCAGCGATCGGCCTAGCGACAACGTATGAGGTTGCTGTGCCTGTAGAGGACTTGGACAATTGGGCCGCATCGAAGGCGGGGCTCACACAAGCACACCCTATCGTCGCCTCCGCGCCAGAGCCTGACCCCAAGCCCGAGCCCGAGCCCGAGCCCAAGTGGGCCCTGCCAAAGAGTTGGCCCGAACGGGAGCGTGACACTGCCCGCGTGAAGGCCTTCTTCCAGCGTACACTCCGTGGCCAAGAGGTAGTCATGGATGAGCTCGATAATGATCCGGTCGTCCCCGATTCGGACGCGGCAAACGGGCCTTCCCCTGCACATGGTGATATCCGCATCACACTCGACAACTTGGGCATGCCCCAGCGCACTCTTCCCCCTGTCCTGATTCGGCCAGAGAATCCTAACCCGCGCTTGCTGCCCGTCACCTCTGGTGGGACCGCAATAGAGCCAGAATGTTGGCTCGCTTCCATCATCCCCGTCATACCCCGTGGCACCCTTCTCCCGCTCCTTTACAACGACATTGGCGTCCTGTTGGCGAGTATCTTGGGACCATACCTCGGAGACGCGCTGTCCACCTGTGGGGCGCGCGCAATCAGCCTCGTTGCCGAGGACCCCATTGCACAGCGCGTACTCACCGGCGAGCTGTGGGAGCGCCTCGACGCACCGCATATCCGCGTCCGTTTGCCAGTCACGGTCCATCCACTTGGCGTATTCCGCCACCGCGCCGACGAGAACGTGGTGCTCAAAAAGGTCGATCCGCGCTACCACGTCGACTCCGATGCATTGTTCGGCATCCGCGTCAAGGTCCACCCCAACACCAACATGTTCGAGCTCGAGACGGACAGAAAGTACAACGACGACGCCCGCTGGCTGGACCCCCGTATCCCGTTCCAGGTATCCCGCGTGAATGCCGAGGAGGCGGACTGGGCGCGTGTGGTTCCAGGTAAGCTGCCATGCCGCGCGACGACACCCTCGTCTGGTCCACTCTCCCCTGAAACTGACCACCCCAGGCCTTGGCGAGGCTGCCGCAGCTGCTGCAGCCGAGGTCGACGACGGCGACGACGATGCGCCGCTCAGCGTGCACTCGTCCGCGTTCGCATCGCCGACCTTTTCGTTTGCGAGCGACGCCAGCTTTGTGGATGTCGACTCGGACGAGCTCGACGACGCGCTCTCTGGCGGCGAGGGCGAGGGCTTTAACGCGGCGGCGGCCGAGGAGCAGGCGCGCCGGATCGCGGAGCGCAAGCGTGCCCGCGAGGAAATGGAGATGGACGAGTGATTTGGCTGCTGCGTTTTATGTGCCGTGTTAAGAAGAGAACGGAAATTTAAACAGAGACCATTTGGCGGGTTGCAAGTAGCTCAGATGTTGGTCAGAACGACCTCACATGTGTATCCCACCCATGCTGGAATGTGAATGCAATGTCATAAGCCTATCATTACAGTATCGATGCTCTCACTCTGAACGCGAGGGGGGCTGATGATCAGGGTTCGGTGAGTGGCAGCATGAAAGGTCGGTCACAGAATAGCCGATCTTCCTTCGGTGGAGGGTGCCACCACGACATCTTCGTCCCCGTCAACATCAAACGTTTCTTCCTGTTGTTAACAGCAGAAGGAGTGCATGGTGTGTCGTGCTTCCCGCAAACTTCGCAGGGAAGGAGCCTGTTCGTGCCTTGGAGGCATATTGCGGAGGCATCAGTCCGTCTGCCGTGCGATTGTGGCGGACAAGAACTCTCCTGCAGAAAATGACTCGGTCGCCTCCAACGCAAGCTGTGCCGAGCGAAAAAGGTGTTGCTCTCTCAGTTGAAGAGAGCCTCCTACGCCAACGGTGATTCGAACACCGGCCGCTTCTTCTTGGTGATGCAGGAGGACCTGACGATGGAAGAGAAGCATCCTAACCACTAGACTATTAGCGTTGGACGAGGGTTATGCGGTGGTGGTCGCTGCTTTCCGAGGGAGAGCCTGGGGTTGTTGACCAGTGCTCAACAATCGCGAGGTCCTTGCTACTGCTGGCGGAGGTGCCGAGCGTATGACCAACGACCGCCTGAACGCTTCGCCCACGGTGAGGAGACGTGTGAAGCTTGGCACCCGCTCAACTGAGCGAAGGGTGGTGGCTACAAATATGTCACTCGTGGAACCGATGCACGAGGCAGATCTCCCTCCAAGCTTGAGTCGCTGACCGGGCCATATCCTTTCCATGCAACTGACGGTGCAGCACCGGCAGGACGTGCGGCCTGCGGTGCACCAACAACCAGACCCCACTACCATACAAAAGTGAGAGGCGTGGGTCCGCCACATTACCAGTGAAGATCGACAAGAAGCAGTTATCAGTGATCGGCGGTATAGGAGAGACACCCCTCCCCCCCCCCAAGAGCGAGGAAGACACTAACACGAGGAGGTTGACTAATGTCCACAGAGACTAGCACAAAAGTTGTGTGGTGAGAGTCACCTTTTGGTTTGTGGCGCCTTCCCTCGCACCCATTTCTCCTCCTCCTCTGTCCTCCAACGTTCCCATCTGCACTCAAACTCTCTCTTTCTCTCTGCTCGCCACCAGGTAGCTGTTGCTCCCCACCAACGCCCTCTCCCTCGGCACAAACCTCCCCAAATACCATCCCCCCCTCCACCTCCCCTCCACCTCCACTTTTACCTCCACTCCTCCAACCTCATCTGTCAATTGTCTCCACAGGATGGCTCGCACTACGCGGTCGATGAAGACCGGAACGAGTGACTCGATTCTTAAACCAGCCAAGCTAGTCAAGAACAGGAGCACCGCCTCAAGCACTCCTGGGGTCGGAGCCCTTGCCAATAAGGCGGGCGCAAAGAAGACCACATCCCCCCGTCCCCGGCCTGCAACAACGCCTTCGTCTGCCCCCTCGTCGACCCTCAACGCCAACGCCTTCCCTCACATCTTTGAGATGATCCTCCACTTCGCCTGTCCAAAGGCTCTCCTTGTCCTCCGGGCAACTAACAAGGCAATCAAGATGGCTGTTGACCAAATCATGCCCCTCCATGTCCGCGCGGTTCAGTTTTCCCGCCCGTCCCCCACCATGAGCTCAGACAGTGAGTGAAGAAGGCAGTTACAGCGAATAGTCCCCAATTTCTGACGTCTTCAGTGCCACTCGCCCCCCTCCACTCCAAGGCCCTTGCAATGATTCCCGTCAACGTCTCTGACTCTGCCGAATGGATCACCGACCGCGATGCTCAAGCCTCGGCAGAGTATTGCATCAAGAAGGAGGAATGGGAGCGCCAGCGTACCGAAACTGCGCTCCAGGTCATGGAGTCCAAACGCGAGTACGATGAACTCGCCCTCCAGCAGGGCCCCGTATCCGTCTGGACATCATTTGGCCATCGCGAGTTCGAGCTCCATTGCAGGTATTTTGCCGAGTTCATTCCCACAGACGGCGACGACGAGCCCATGGCTGTTGACAAGGATCCCATTTCATCGGCCCCCAGCTCGCCTCCCAGTCCTATCGAAACGACTCCCATTCAAAACAAAATGAATGAGATCTTCCAAACCACCGCGAACCGCTACGTCCAGTACCGCTACCAGATGCCCCCTAAAGCTCCCATCGACATCGGTCCGATCTGTTATGGCAATCTGGAGCAGGCCCTAGCGTCCCCTGCGCGTCGCCCGTTCATCGTCGATGTTCTCAGTCTGCCCCCCAGCGGCCAGTACCACACAATCAATGTCGGGTACCTTCGGTACCCACCCTTTGTCGACTTGGAGTATCGCTTCAGTGCTGCGAAACACTTGGTTCTTGTGCTTCACCTTTGTGAGCAAGCGCTGCGTGCGTTTGCACCCCTCTGGTCGAAGGCGCTTATTGTGGCCGTCCGCATCAACCCTGGTCCCCTCAAGCCCGCCCTCATCGCACCTGGCGCAACTGGTGGCATCCTCACGGCAGTCACCCTCCTGTTCTCGTCGGCGCCCAAGGTTGGTCGTGGAGCCTACATGGCTCTCCTTCGTTCACTTCTCCGCGACGCTTTTAGCCTTCTTGGACAAGCCGGCAGCGTGACTATTGTTGATGCTGCCTCTGTTCCTTTCGCCTGGCTCGGCGTGGAGAGCGATTTCAAGACATCCGAGGCCTGCATCAAGAACCTCGTCAAGACGATCCTCAAGGACCACAACGAGTCGTTTACTCACCGGCCGCGTCCATCCACGGGAAAAGTCACTGCCCAGTTTATGACCAAGGCCAAGTACATGGAGAAGAACAAGCTCACCGAGTACGAGTACCGCATCCGCTGCGGCGACTAGGAGCCTGACGGCCAGTCCCTTCGTCTGCGAGGTTCATAGTAGCTCCACCCCATACCACTCCCACCCCAGTCGCGTTCGTCGACCTTTATAGTTGAGAGCCTGTTCCATAGTCGTACCCCAGAACAATCCTGTTCGTTAGCATCGATTCATAGTCGCACCACGGAGTCGTTCAATTCGTCACCGCCAAAACGTATCAGTCAGTACCCTGTCCATCAACCTTGCACAATGATAAGAGGGGGTGTACACATATCAATCACAAACACTGAACGGCCTCTATAGCATCTATCCTCTGCCTCACTCGGGGTACTGGTAGCTGGCGGCGTCGCGGTCGGGAGCCATGAGACGCGCCATCTCTAGCAGCAGGCGGAACTGGTACGCGACCATGTCCTCCTTGCGCCAGAACGTCTTGCTCCAGTTCTTGCCGGTCATGGCAATCTCCTTGGCGAGTGCGTCGTTTCCGCCCTGGAAGAAAGCCATGACGTCGTACAGGTCCGTGAGGTCGGGCTTGAGTGGCACATAGTGGACCCAAGGCTGGATGCGGTCCGTGTACCATTCGGGGAAGATGGTGCTCTTCAGAACGAGACTGTTCGTGCTCATCAGGCGCTTGAAGCGGGCCGACCAGCCGTTGCCGTCAATGTCGAGGACGTACTTGTAGCTGAATGTCAGCCGCAAAAGCATGAATGTGACATACCGGTTAGCCTGGCTCCAGTCCTTGCGCTCAGCGAAGCGGTATTCGTCTCTGAGAATGTTGCACACGTTCTTGTCGCACTGGATGGGATCGTCGACAAACGCAATGTCCATGAGCGCCTCGTTCAGCTCGGTCCACTTGCGCTCTTGAGGCTCGCCAACCGCCTCCTCCGGCTTTGTGAGCCTGGTGACGGGGAGGGATCCGGTGCTGCGATCAGCGTGGTCGACGAGGTTGATGCGCTGCGAAGTGTCTGGGGTCAGCCACTGCCCAAAACAGGCCAACGTTTCTCTTTCTCCTGAACCCACTCCATGGAATACCATCTTTGAAGTAGATGCCGGTCGTCTTGCCGCGCCAGAGAAGGCGGTCGTCGGTCTTATCGTCCCACGCGGGGTCATCGCCGACGTCCTCGGTCCACGCCTCGGCGGAAACGCCAAGAACGTCACTATGCAGGAACGTCTTGCACATCGCCATGACGGGGAACATCTCAAACGAGGGGCCGGGTCCTTTGCCGAATGCACTAAGGAATCCCATAAGGTGCACGAGGTCGGGGTTGTTGCAGGGGTCCATGACTGCCTTGTGGTCCCAGACGAACGACTTGGGGGCGTTCCAGAGACCCTCCAGGTCCGGCAGGTGGTCCTCCTTCAGCTCACGGAGCGGCTTGTGCGGCGCACACGCCGAGGCCCAGCCGATGTGGGACTTGTCGAGGTCGCGGAAGGTCTCTTCATCCTTGTAGTCTACGCGGTCAGTCAGGTCGCTTGTTACGGTACTCACACTCTCCGAGGGAAGCTGCCTCCTCAAGGGATCCCTTCTACGACTTGTCAGCAACATGCGGGGTCGACTTTACGTACGTAGTCGTGACCGACAAACTGCCATGGAACGTCGTGCGAGTAAAAGACAGCCTCGACATCTTCGAGAACGCCCTCAATTCCCCGAATAAGCTCCAGTTGGCCTTCCGCGCGCTGGAAGGCGACCAGCTTGCCCTCGTCGTTCAGGCCCTTCTCGTTGATGATGTACCAGCACTGATGGCGATCAGAGTTCTTGCGGCCGCACTTGATCGTGAACATGCCCTCCTTCTGGGCGGCAGCGGCGCGTAGGGCTTGCAGCTGCGCAGGGGTCAAGGCGAAGAATGGTTCGAGGTCGCTGTGCTGAATCCTGTTAGCCATACCTCGGTCACATATCAGAGGTCTGTGCGAATGACTCCGGTTTCATCGTCTTCTCGTCCGTGCACCAGTACTCACAATCTGGTCGTACTCGTCAGGAAGCTGGACGTTGTGCTCCTGACACCACTTCCACCAGCGGTCAAAGCCCTTTGGCGGAGCGCGGTTGTACCTGCGGCGGTATTCGTCAACGGCCTCTTTCAATGTGGTGGAGGCCTTCCCGACTTTGTCTTGCCATGCGGCACGGGACCGGGCAACCAGATCGAAAATGGGATGCTGACCCTTGGGGTTCGGCACCAGGAGTCCAGACTGGAGGAAGGTATGCTGGGGGCCATTCGGGTTGGTGGAAATCTTGACGTGAGGAGCAGGAGGAGCGTGTCCGAGGTATCCAGAATCCATCACGAGCGAGTCGAGAGTGAGGTCGGCATCATTGTACTGCTCAGCGAGCCTGCCGAGCTCGGGCTTCTTGAAGGTTGCAGGGCGCTTGCGGGGGGGAACGACAACTGTGTGCTTACGCTGGGTCGGCTTGCCATGATGCGGCTTCTTGGATGCCGGGAGCAGGCCTACTCCCATAATCGCAGACGGTACTTTGGGCACCCAATTGCGACCAACGGTTGTGTGGTGGGAAGAGACGATGCGGTGAACCATCAGCAGTGGGAGAATGATGAGGAGGAGGACGCCGACGCGTGAGCGCACCATGCGCTTGGGAAGAAGCATCAACGCCGACATGGCGCTTGTCGCGTCCAGAGGTGTCGGTGAATCGGTGTGTAGACAATGGCGAGTTGTGAAAGAAGTGTCGAGGATGCTGGAGGGCAACAGTGTTGCTGGGAAGTGAGTCGGCGTGCTGACGAGTTAGGGAATGACCGTGGGGTGGGAACGCTAATGAGTGTCGAGGAGTGATAGAGGAACGAGAACAAGGGACTAGAAGGCCAAAGCGAGGAGCGTGAGAGAGTACTTTGGACTAATGTAAGCAAGGGGCCTCCCTCCATCAAGCAAGACAAGTTGCAAGACGAGCGGGGCATCCACTTGGGCAAACTAGCGTACCCGCGCGCGGAGGTATGGGGTACCGCAGGCCGCAAACCGGGTAGTTCACCTCTAGGTCAAACGCGCCTACTGTGCTTTCGGCATGGCGTATTTAGTGGCTTCAGGTCGCATGCTGAATGCACAGCAGTAGTTCGTAGTTCCTCTGTATGACAGGACCTCAGCCACCGTCCAGACACACAACCTGAAGTCTGTGGACCCCTCCACATATATACCTTCTTGCATGCGGTTACATTCTCTGGCCTCTGACATGGCCTGTTGCCACCCTCATGCCCTCCTGATATTGAGGGATCCAGGGCGGTGACGAGGGACGAGGGAAGATGGAGAGGGAGGGCCGCAACTCTGTTTCCTTGTTTTATGAATACAGCTCACCGTGCTTGAGGCTTGGGATGGATGGGCTGGCCAGAGTATCTGAACCAAGGTTCAGAGCACCAATGCACAGGATGCAGCCACAAGCAAATCGAACAGGACACTCATTGCCGCCAGTGTTCTAGGCACGCCACAAAAAATCACTCCCAAAAGGACAGACAAGCGTTTGTGCGCGGCCAACGACGAGCAGATCAGAGTTGACCGATCGACTGTTTGCCTGGTTGATGCGAACAAGATTTGGATTCCGAGGCCGCAGACATACGCACACCTCGTTGGGGGCACATTCCTCGGCAGGAGGGAAGTCCTGGACCACCCGCCCGGCATGGGCGCGCGGAGGCGTAAGCACTATGGTCCCGCACAGTCTCCAATGTCGTTTCTGGCGCAGCAAGCAGCTTGCAAACGGTTGTGGGCAACCCTCATGAACCTCACCTCGAAGCGCCATGGCGCCGGCGGCTCGGCGACGGCGCTGCCCTGAATGTCCTCCACCCTTACCCTGTCCCAAGTCGGGAGCACGAGCAGCTCGAGGGGATCGTCGAGCGGGGGCTCGTTCTCGCCTGGTCTGCGTATTGCATCATCCTTGCGATGACCGCTATGAGCTCTTTCTTTCATGAAGAAACTGGCACAATGGATTCACCGTCTTTGTGTGACCGAAGCTGACAAGACACATTGAGATTAGAGAGAATGGTGCTAGAATCCTGAATTGCATCCCCACTTTCCGTTCACGCGTTCTACGCGCTCGACGGTGTTCTGGAGGCCTCGAGGCTGGACTGCCCTTATGCTCACACACCATGACCCGAGACCGATGCCCGCTACACAAAGCGGTTGACAGTGAGCTCGTGAGGCTGCACCAGATCCAGCGCCAGCACCACACTCCAAGCTCCTCATACGTTGCCCGACAGTCACCACTCTGTCGTGTTGAGTCCTCCCTTGGTCAGGGGGGCGAGAAACTGTACCTCTCAATGATGCCCAGCAGCTTTGGCGCAGCCGCGCCTCGCTGGTGCGCTCCTCTTCTCTGCCATGTCGGTCACGCTGCAGGTACTCCCCATTTGGAACGGCGACAGTACAAGAGAACATGCGGTGGGCTCCCCCAGCAAGGAGACTACTCGAGACCAGCGCCATGGGCCGTGCGCAGCCGACATGACAGGTGACTGCATCTAATCGTCACCTTGCACTTTCTTCCACGCTGAAAGCCAACACTTGAACGGGCTGCGGGCTGCGCCGGAGACCCAGAACGAACAAGCCTTGGGCAGGGCGAGGCAACACTGTTGCTCAGAGAGCAATGCGTCACAGTGCGCGGTTTTGCTCCATTTCAACGCCTCGTCCACTCAATCTCTCCCACTCAATTGGCCAAGGCCCGTCTCAAGTTCAATGGCCATCGCTTACCGATTGGCTTTCGACAACAAGCAGTACAACAGTGTGTTTGACGTCAGGGAGACTGCCGCGGTAGCAGTCGACGGACACACCGGCAGTGCTTGGCGCGTTCTAATTGCCTTCTCTTGACAACAGGTCTGCCCGTGGACATGGATGTGAACTGTCGAGATGTGCGACAGCCGCAGGTGGACCAAGATTGAGATCCCCATTCCCCGCTCTCAGTTGCTATTCTGATCAAGACACGAAGAGTCCACCGTTTTCAAGCACGATCTCAATCACTGTGATCCCGAAGGGGCATCCAGAGCCGTGAATGAATAACTTCATATGCATTCCTCTAATCATGCTCGTGATGGTGCCTCGCGTGCGTGAGCACCTCCTTGACAATCTCCAGCGTCTCGCGGTCCTCGTCCGCCTCGCCAATACCACCAACGCCGGGCGACTTTGCCTTTTCCGCCTGTGTATTGATATCCTCCTCCAAGAGGTCCCACGCCTCGTCGTCCGTGTGCTTCTGGACCCAGAGGACATAGTCGTGCTCGCTCCACCCGCGCACCTCGTGTGGCAGGCGCAGGGCGGAGCGCACAATGACGTGATGCAGGACGACGAGCGGCGGCAGGTGCACAGTCTCGACAGGGTTGGTGAGGCCGGCGCGGTCCGCAAAGAGCAGCTGGCGGAACGAACGCAAGGCAAGATATTCCTCGCCGATCTGAGCAACCTTGAGACTTGTCTTGGAGCCTTGGACGCGTCCGGTGTTGAGAAAGTTTTGCAGCGCGAGCTCAAAGTCGGCCATGTTGCTTGTAAGCTTCAAGCGGCCCGACTCGCCCATCGGGCGCGCGATAGAGGCATGGAGCAGGAAAGTGCTGATGAGGAACTTGGAGAGCAAGAGCACCCTGCGGTGTTAGTCAGTGCTCGGGAGAAGAAACTAACCATTGGCGCATAAACTCGCCCATCGACATGCGACCGAGAATCTCGGTGCGGAGGAAGGAGAGCTTGTCGACCAGCCCCTGCATGTACGGGCTTCCGCCGCTGCCCATCGCCATGGGGTCGACGGGTTTGCTAAAGTCGACACGGTGTATGCGGGTAAGGATGCTGTGGAACTCGCGCTTGATAGCAACATCGAGGGCGTCTGTTGACCTGCGGTATGTCTCCTCGAGGGCCTTGACAGATGGCTGGAGGATCTCAGACACCTTGTTGCCGAACTGAGGTTCCAACGAGCCCAGGTTGAGGCAGCAGTGGTACAAGCAGGAGACAAACTGAGCGTTGAGAATTTCGGCCTGCGTCGCTTGTGGGCCGACGAGGGAGGTGGCCGTAAAGTCTTTCACGAGGTGGTTGCTCACCCGAGCCTTGAGGCCGTCGAGCACCTTTGTCGCATTTCGCGCAACGGTGCGGACAAGCAGAGGGTCGAAGCGGGCCGAGTCGAGCTCGTTTGTGATCGTGCGGGCAATGTTGACACCGTCGCCAGCGTCTGGCGCAATGCCGCGTGACTGCGCGAACTTTGACATGGCAGATGTGACAGCATCGGTCATGCGGGTTGTAGAACGAGTGAGATAGAGGGTCTCGAAGGTGGACACGGAGCGAAGAACGAGGACGGCTTCGGTGCTGGGAGGTTAGTAGCAACTTTCAATAGATCTCACCTTTGGTGCTCGCGAGTGTACACGGTGTCGGTGTGGACGGCAATCTTGGCGAAAAAGTCGTGGAAGAGACGGAGCAGACGAGGGTAGCCCGTGCTCAGTGCCTGCTGGAGCCAGCCACTCGCTACATGTTAGCTAGAGTCGCCATCTCACACCACTCACCCTCCTTGGTCTGCGTCTCGAACGCCTGGGCCAGGGTGGTCCAGAAGGTGGTGCTGGGCTTCTCGTCCAAACTCCTCATCACTTCCTCCAGGAAGTCAACCTGCGTAACGTTGTCGCGCTTGATCTTGAGGACCTTTTCAAGAGTGTATACCTGGGGAGTTAGGTGATTTCTCGTTGAAACAACTTGCCTTGATGCAGCAGTTGGCCACATCCTCGATGACGCGCTCCAGACGCTTCCAGAGCACTGCAACCCATTGGGGGAGGTTCGAGTTGGAAGGCTCAGTCTGCGTCCGCGAGCGGGTGGTAAACTTGATCGCATGCGACGTGTCTGACGTGTTAGATTGCGCGGAATCGGAGAACCCACCTCTGCCGGCAACCTCGCGGCCGATGGCGGCTGAGTCAAAGGCACGCTGCACACGGACGCTGACGGCGTCGTTGAGGTCGGCGACTAAGTTGGAGACAAGGTCGGGCAGGAGGCGCAGGTTGTGGGCGGTCTGGAGCGAGGAGGAGAGGAGGGGCTGGTTGAGGGACGCCAGGCCGGAGACGACCATAGACTCCATCTCGGAAATGATAGAGTCACGAGCCTTGTCGACAGTGGGGGCATACGCGCGGACAAAGTCGAGGGTGTGGAGGGAGAGAGGCCGGTTGGGGTTGGGCTCTCCTTCGCCGTTTGGGTTGCCGTTCGCGCCGTCCTCGAGGTCCTCTTCTCCATCTGCCGGTAGCAGCAGCGCGTCCAGCTCTGCGACGCTCAGGGCTGCCTTGGCCAGCTCGCGCTCCTTTTCTCCGTCGCCGACGCTCGCGCCGTCACCGGCAGCTCCCTCCTTCACACGGACCATCTGTGCGTCCAGTCTCCTGGCGAGCAGGACGAAACGAGCTGCTCGCCGGGACAGGTCAGACGCCTGTGCCAGGAGGGCAAGTCGCCGGACAAGGACGGAGAGGTTCACGTGCGGTTCATGAATCTTCGTGTGCAACCGGTCGATAGAGGAGTTGAGTGAGTTCAGAGAGCTGCGGATAGGGGCCAACTGAGACGAGAGGGCGAGGGATGTAGTAAGATGCGTGAGGAGGAGGGGGTACGATTGTGTAATCTGAGAATCAGCAGAGCTCAGACTAGAAGTCAATGAAGCTCACCTCCTGCCTCAACTGCCGTGTTACATCTTCCTGTCCGTCAGATACCAAGAATCGTTTCGCCAACTCACAATGCCATAGTTGAGCCGCGCAACCTCGACGCCTAGATCGCCCTCCTTCTGCCGCGAGCCAGAGACGAGATGGTCATCCTCCTCGTCGGGGAGATACGCGTGTCCCTGTAGAACGGCGTTGGCATAGTCGTGCACGTCGAACTTGTCCGAGAGAAAGGGCTTGTGGTCTGCGAGGGTCAGCCAGTGCGTCATTGTGACTGGATACACTTCAAGAAGAGACATATCCAGCTCTGTGGTGCATGCCAACTGTACGCACCGATAAAGGACTCGGCGGCCATAGACCGCCGGTGCTTGTGGGACTCGGACATGCCGGCGGCTGTTGTGGGAGTGGTCTGCAGCGATGGGAACGGGTAATGTTGTGAATGTCGAGGACACGGGCGAGTGCGCGTGGAGGTCAACCACCGTCATGGCACGCGCGGATCCAAATGAGTGGGAATAGGCGTCGTTAGTATAAGTGGATTCAGAAAAGGTTCGATTCCTTGCGCCGGCGCTGAGACGCTTATTGTCCCCATTTCACCCATGCGTGGCCACAATCGCCCACATGCGTTCACACTCTCCCTCTAGCTCCAGAGTCACCTCTACTGTACCACTGGAAGCGCAGACAGTACCACGTCGTCGCCAGCCGGAACAAGAAAACAAAGATAACATGACTTCAGACTCTCCAACGACCCAAAGACAACTAGACCCAAAGATCCCCAGCCTACTTCAACTCATCATACAGAGCGCGCTCAAGCTTGTTGAACACCTTGTCAAACTTCTCACCGGGCACGCCAAAGGTGAACAGCTGGGTGGTGCAAACGCCCTGATCGTCAGCTCGTTCAGCTCAACGTTGCCTCTACTTACCGCAATGCCCGTGGTGGGGTCCATCCAGTAGAAGGTCTTGTAGATTCCCTCCCACCAGTCCGAGAACGCGCGCCTTCCGTTGGGCGAATCGGCAGTGGAAACAAAGCCTCCGAGCGAGTGGGTGAGCTGCCTGTTCTGGACGAGGTCGGGGTGGATGTGCTCGATGAGGGCGGCGAACTGGTACTGCACATCAAAGGTGCCGGCGGCGGCCTCGGGCAGCTGGTTGGAGAAGATGAGCTTGTACGACTCGGGGGAGAGGATTCCACCGGGCTTGGCAGACGCAAGGATACCCTGGAGGACCCGGAGGTAGTCGCGGGCGGTGCCGTAGAGGCCGGCACCGCCAGAGGCCTGGCCCTTGACGGCCTCGGGGGAAGTGTCGCGGACACCGGGGAAGACAATGACCTTGCCCTCGGCATCGCGGGTAGCGGGCTGCTGAAGGCGCTCGTAGTGCCAGGGAGTCGGGACAAAGGTGAGCGACTTGGCGCCGACCTTGCTGAAGATGTTCTCGCGGAAGTAGTCGTCGAGCGACTTGCCCGAGATGCGCTCAATAAGGATACCTGCCCAGTCGAGCCCGAGAGAGTAGTTCCAGCCGGCTCCAGGCTCAAACACGAGAGGGGTCTCGAACGTAGCGACAGTCGCGTTGGGGGCAAACTCGCCCTTGAAGCCGGTCGCCTGTGCCCACTGGCCCAGGAGGGGCACCATGAGGCCGTAGCCGGTACCGCCGGTGTGGGTGAGGAGGTGGCGGAGGGTGATGGGCTTGGTGCGCTTGGTGTACGAGGGCTTGCTGTCCTCGACAGCAGTGACAAGGTCGAGCTTCCAGAGCTCGGGGAGGTTCTTCTCGATGATGGCGGGGTCGTCGAGGGTGAGCTTGCCCTGCTCGACGAGCTGAAGGGCCGCAACGGTGACAACGAGCTTGGTCATCGACATGAGCTGGAGGACTGGTAGCCGTTAGCTCTGACTTGTCATCTTGGAAACGCACCAGTGTCCTCGTCGATCTGGCCCTTGGACGCATCGCCGTACACGCGGTCGCCGGCGGTCTGGATGTAGATGGGCTCGGCGTTGAGGTCGGCGGTCGCGACGGCGAAGGTGGACGCCGGAATGTCGCCCGAGGCGACCTCCTCCTTGAGGATCTGGTCGAGCTTTGCCTTTCCTTGCGCTGAAAGAGTAGGGGCCATGGTTTCTGGAGAGAAGATGGGGTGGAATGGGGGAAAGGTGTACCGTTTATCCCAACTATGGCTGTTATTCTCGTCCCCCAGGCCGCCATCGCTAGCGAAGGCGGAATGGCGGCCGCCGCGTAGGGTCGCGTCCCGACCCGGCTACCAAGTCGGCGTTCGGCAACCTGGCGTGATTATCTGGTCAGGTGACGTCGTCGTTTCTTCAAGCAGTCACTATTTCAATCATCTGACCCTCTATTCCCGGGTTGAACCCGAACCGATCGCCATCCAATGCATCGGCGGTGGACTTTATGGTTGGCTGCTCGCGATTGCGGCCACGCTTCACCCCGTCGACAGGAGGCCGCAGGCCGCAGGACATCTTCCCTGACGGTCAACCCCGAGGGAGGGCATTTCCAGCGGCGAGGAACAGACGTCATCCCGATATCCTCATATCTGTGCATCGTTGAGACATTCACCTGCCTTGCAGGTCTCTGACTTGCGTGTACCTCGTTGGGATATCCACAGCATCCGAGTCACAGGAGGACTGGGGCCTGTATGAAGAGTGGAGACTTGATCAGAGAAGCCAGGAGAATCCGACACTCTGCCACGCAACAAGCCCCGCTGCAGCCGCCACTGCCCACATCCTGGCTATCACCAACCGGTGCAGCCTCGGGGACGGTGATCGTCCAAGGTCGTGGGGGAAATAGCGACAACGCCAGCCTGTGCTGACGTGACTCGCGCAAGGTCATCTGGAGGGTTTTGACGCCGGAAACGCAGGTTGCACATGCATGTGCTGCCAGCTGCCGGTTCACGAGTTTCCAGGTCGTCTGCAGGCAGCATGTTGTTTTTGCTCCATCCTTCATCACTGCATCCTCCTTCTCCATCTCATCGACGGCCGTGGTATTACCCCGCAGTACCCCGCAGTAGTCGTCGCCGACAACAACACATGATAATGACGCACGCGTTCGTTCATTGCTGATTTCCGATGATTATCCGTGACCGATGGGTACTGCGCAACAACCGAACACACCCAGCAAGCAGTGCAAGCCACCGACACCACCGAGGCGCAGCACCCCGCCAAGCCAACGCTCAGACAGGAGCGGACCTGTTGGCGGGCTGTGTGCTGTGCAGACTGTTCCACACCATTCCACACTAGGCGCCACCGTTGCTCCATTCGAGCGCAGTCGTGCGGTGCTTGCTTGCAGAGAGATGTGGTGCAGAAGAGAGAGAGAGAGAGAGAGAGAGAGAGTGACAGGCTTGGCATGCGCAGCCGTCGCTGGGGTTGTCTATGACGCGGGTCCACATTTTATTATTTGTTTTGACCACTCCCATCACATCCCGCCACTCGCTCGTTTTCTCTCTCTCTCTCTCTCTCTCTCTTTCACTGTCTCTCTCTCTCTCTCTCTCCATTGTTCTCGGTCATCGGATCCGAACAGTGCGCAGCAACTGACACCGCGTGCACCACCCCACATATACACCCACACCTCATCGCTCAAGCCATTTGCATTTAAGAGAGCTCGCCGAGGGTGGTTGACTGACCACCTCCATCGCATCCCACTCCTTCAACACTCTCGCCACCACCTTCCCAGATCATCCTCACTGGCACCACAGATCCTCCTCACTTGCACCCCTCCTTACTAGACATAATGTGGGCTATCCCCGTCGCCCTCCTTGCCGCTACCTCTGTGACCGCGGTCAACTACCACGGGCAGCTCTATAATACTGAGATCACAGCTCCCGGTCCCGACAGCCCATGTACGTCAGGCTGCCCTTTTCTCACATACTGGGTGGTGTCCTCGGAATGCTGACACCAACAGGGTACACTGGCGGTTATAACCGGATCAATGCAACGACAATCCAGACGCTCATCTGCTGCCCGCCTCTCCCTCCCGTCTCATGGGTGCTGCGGAACGACAACACGGGGCTGCTCGCGCAGGAGCTCACGCTTTCGAGTAACCAGGCCGGTGGGTATTGGCAGCTTGTTGTCCGATCCCCGAGAGCCGAGAGCGTAACGGCCAGACGGCCAGAGAAAGCCCGAACCCGAACGCCGGCACACGCAAGAGCGCTCGGGGCTCTCTTGGCACATTTTTGTCCAACAGGAAGCAACAAGCTAACGCACAGGCGACTTTACCGGCCCGGAGAACCCCCCCATCCCCTCTGCCCAGGCCGGCTCGGGCTACGTCCTCTGCTCGGTCCTCACAGAGGACCCCTCGCGTGCGTGCTAGCATTCAGCGCTGATATCGCACACAGTATACTGACCTGT